>LPNX010093466.1:149182-171511 GCA_001517045.1 Pseudotsuga menziesii | reverse complement strand
AGTGTCCTAACATTAAAGGATAAATAACTAATTTGACAACACTTTCGCTAAGCAATAATGAGCTCATTCAAGTACATGAAACCATGTTGGTGTTTAACAGAAATATCTTGACAAATTTTTATGGTTTGTTTATTGCTTTTATTTGAAGCATTTTGTCACTTTTTGAAGTTTGTGTGTATTTTGGTTAAATATTGTGTTAGTCCTTTGAATGCTTATAGTTCTTATTTGATGCTTGATTTAGCCATTTGTTGTAGCTTGAATCAAGATTGGTTTTAATCGGTTTCCATTGATTCAGGGTTTGAGAAAAGATATTTTTATTACATTTTAGTTGCATGAATTAATTGTCTTCACTTTTTCTAATCTCGATTCTTTTATGTTGATTGCATATTTTCTTTGTAAATACTTATCATTATTCAAAAAAATAAATGAGCTCTACATAGCTGAGCGAAGAGAAAAATGGTCTATGCACTAGGTTCCTATGAATTGATTGTAAGATACCTATTGGCACGACACTAATATTCATCAAATGCAATAATCAATTGGCATATTTACAATGCATAATTGTATTAGCCTCCAGTGACAACTATTCTTCCAGAAGTCTGTCATTATCAACCAAAAATCTTGTGAGGTTGTTTGTACTTCATTGATGGTACTGATTCTCTATTGTTTAATTCCTGTATATTGTTGAGGCTATTGCTTTGCTTTTTTTTTAGCTGGGTCGTAGTCTTGATCGGGATGCTAAACCTTAATAAACCTTACTAAACCTTCATAGGCTGATATGTGACTGTATTGACGATCCTATGTTGGGTCGCGACATTTGTGGCCTTGCTTGACCTTGTGGGCTATTGTAGATAGGGCCGTGACTTTTTGGGCTTCCATATATGTCTTATTGAACCTTGTGAACTTTGGATTTACATGAGAAAGATGATGAGGTGATCCTCATGGGGAGAGTCATTTATAATGGGATCTACACAAAATAATTGGATTTAAATATGAACAGAAGAGGGTCAATGGCAGGCTTGAGTATTACTAAAATACTACTCAAGGACAGACTTGAATGACTAAATCTTACTTGCAAGAGAACCATGTTCTGAATCCTAATACTATTAAACTTCTTGAGTCTTATTTTGTTCTAGGTGTTCCATGTACCCTTGCTGGTCAGTGGTGATCAATGTATATGAATTTGAGTTTGTGTTTTAGGTACAAATAGATTCTACATTGTACTTTTTTGTTGTAACATTGATTATTTGAGCTACATTACCTTCATGCAGCTTATTTTAAGATTGATGGTTTGATATTTATCTCTTACATTGTATCTTTCTTGTATGTGACAGCAAATGACGTTGGAATTTGAGAAAGCTGGGCCTAGGAGCTATCTCTTCACATAGATAGTTTCCTAACATTAAATGATAAATAACTAATTTGACAACACTTTCGCTAAGTAAGAATGGGCTCATTCAAGTACATGAAACCATGTTGGCGTTTAGCACGAATATCTTGAAAAAAAATTATGGTTTGTTTATTGCTTTTGTTTGAAGCCTTTTGTCGATTTTTGAAGTTTGTGTGTATTTTGGTTAAATATTATGTTAAATCCTTTGAATGCTTCTAGTGCTCATTCGATGCTTGATTTAACCCTTTGTTGTAGCTTGAATCAAGGTTGGTTTTAGGGTCTATGAAAAGATTTATTTATTAACTTTTAGTTGTATGAATTAATTGTCTTTAGTTTTTCAATTCGTTTACGTTAATTGTATATTTTCTTTGTAAATACTTATCATTATTCAAAAAAATAAATGATCTCCACATAGCTAAGCGAAGAGAAAAAAGGTCTATGCACTAGGTTCCTATGCATTAATCATAGGATACCTATTGGCACAATACCAACATTCATCTAATGCAATAATCAATTAGCATAATTACAATGTGTAATTGTATTAGCCTCCATGACCATAATTGGCTAGTGGAGGCCGAGATTGAGCATAATGTATGATTCTATCAGTTTATCCATTTGTCAAGATTCATGTCCCCACATGTCCGCTGGAACATCAAGGGATAAGATAACAAGTGGAGTCCCCACTTTCCTTGAATCTAGTCAGTGCAGTTGTGTTTCACTGACACCTTCCAGTTGTTACTTGTGAGTCTACATGTTCTGTTGTTGATGATGTGATTCATGTTATTTGACTAATGTTGTTGTTCCCCTATTTTGACAATATTCTATAAATCAGTGAAATATTCACCATTTTTTCTAATTTTTAATAATGAAGTTAAATATTTGCCAAGATTTTACAATATTTTATAACTTAGAGAAAGATTCACCAAGATTTTACAATATTATATAATAAAATGAAAGATTCACCAAGTTTTTACAACATTATATAATAAAATGAAAGATTCACCAAATTTTTTATGTACAAATATTGTATTATTGATAAAATCGCCTTCAAATTTTCCTATATATCGGAGAGATTCGCCCATTTTTTATACATATAAATCTAGGGGGGGTTCTTAAAATCATCCCTGATATGAAGATGACTTGAATATGAAGATGACTTGAAGATGAAGATAATCCAGTTGATATAGAGAAGAAGAGTTATGCTGATAAATTGTGTCGAGAGAATACCTTCCTAGTTAAGAGGGAGTGTTGATGTATTTGTAACTTCGGAATGTATTCACTTGTATATCTTATGTATTTTACCCTAATGTTTATTCCAGGAAGTGTCTGTAATGTATTTGAGTCATGTCATGCCCCGATGTTCCTATCAGGAGATTCCATAATGTAAACAAGTCATGTAAAGTCATTGTGGGTAACCCTCCTATTGATCAAGGGTTAAAGTTCCCGCAGTTGTGGGGCCCTGGGGTTATTAGAATCTCCTAGAGAAGTTGGCCCTAGTGAGTTATTGTCAAGTTGGGAATTAGTGTAAATAGAGAGTGAGCCTCTCTATTTATCACACATTCACTCACACTCAGTTGTAGCGCATAACTAAGTGAGAAGAAGTTGTTGGGACAAGAGAGAGAGTGACTACTGTTGTCAGGAGATCATCTTACTGTTTTTGGGGTTTTTATTTTGGTGCTGATTCTATCTCTGAGGAAGTTGTGGGGTTTTCTCCTTTATGGTTTCCCCGAGGAAAAACTTTGTGTTCATTGTCTGTTATGTTTGATTGTCATGCTTGTTATTCTCTCAGTAAAAGATCCTAAGATAATGCTAGCTTGAATGATAAAAATATAACAGAGCCTCTGTATTTATCACACATTCACTCACACTCAGTTGTAGCACATAACTGAGAGAGAAGAAGTTGATGGGACAAGAGAGAGAGAGACTATTGCTCTCAGGAGATCATCTTACTATTTTTTGGGTTTTGATTTTGGTGTTGATTCTATCTCTGAGGAAGTTGCGGGGTTTTATCCTTTATGGTTTCCCCAAGGAAAAACTTTTTCTTCATTGTCTCTTATGTTTGATTGTTGTGCTTATTATTCTCTCAGTAAAAGATCCTTAAGATAATTCTAGCTTGAATGATAAAAATCTAACATTTTCATACTTAGTTGGAAAGGTCCGAAAAAGGGGTAAACTATCACCTAACTAACGCTCCTTCAAAAGCAAGCATGTAGCCTTAGTTTAATGAGTTTGAAGGAAGGAAATATCACTTGGAAAGTTCCATTTATTTACGAGAATAGTATTGAAAACAGTAAACTCGATGCTTTGTACTAGAGTTTAACAAACATCACAATGGCATAAAGAACGCTCGAAATATTTTTATGTTTGGGTCCAAAGAACGAAAAAGAGGAAATTAAGCTTGAATAGGTTATTTTTCCATAAGTTTAGTCCTACAGGCCTGGAAAAGAGATAAATCTATACTTGAATATACTCTTCTAAATTATATAGAAGAAAGAGTATTCATTTTTCGTAAATAATCCATAGGGTGCGGAAAAGGGTTATTCTTATACCTCTATGAATGATGCTTCAGTTCATTTAATGAGTATGAAAGAACAAGTAACTCGGCTATCTATTCAATTTTAAGGAGTCTGAATAGGGCTTGAAGACAACTCCATAAGGGAGGGATCTTTATAATCGAAGGTAGTTCAGTAAAAGATGAAAAATGAGGCTTATTTTGGTGTGAAAAACAACTACAAAAGCTCTTGAAAACTAGCACAAATGCGGCATGGGTACCAAAAAGACAAGAAGTGTTCTAAACTAGGGAACCCATGTGAGGTAGGTCCTAACCATGGAAAAACGATGATGTTTGAAAGGGAATAAGAGGCTATACATCGTAATCCATGGATATCAAAAAGATCATAAAGTTAAACGGAGGATAAGGTATTTGTGTCAAACATGCAAAGAGGATCAAATCCTAACCTATATGCAGAGGAAATATGCTTCGCTTCGTCCATGACCTGTAAAACTTAGGTGAAAAAACATTTAGCATTAGTTCATATGACATAAAATGATTTCAACTATACAAAAGTGGGTAAAAATTTAAAAAAAAAACCTATAAATAGAAGAAATATATTCAAAAAACATAACATTTGGTTTTTTCCATATTTGGGAAATTTCACCTCTCAACTTCAAACGATTGGTACCATCAATCCAGTGGATGAATCTTCATTCCGCAAAGTGCAGGTAATCCACATTTCCCTCTTCTTCATTTTGATGCCTTTTATTTGAGTTTTTACCCTACCCTAAGGGAACTGCACAGAAATCACAGGTATGCCTTTATAAAGTCGTGATTTCACGATATAATCACAGGTTGACTGTGGGAAACCTGCAGTTGGCTCGCAATGTCCACACTAGACAGTCGCGAGTTCTACGCAGAGGTTAAAAAATCGAAATTCTAATGGTAAAACTGCTTATTGGGCAGGTGAAAATGGTGTTGGAGGTGCGTGAGAGGGAGCATGAAGACATGAGCTCGCTTGCTATGGGGGATCCCATTACATTGTGTGCTCTACGGAGGTATGATTTGCTTGAATTTTATTGCACATCGAACATGAAGAAACACATTCAAATTTTAGAGGAATTGGTGCATTTGTGGGACCATGAGCTCAACATGTTTTACCTCCAAGGAGAGACCTTGGATCTTACCGCAGAGGATATCTACTTTATCATATATTTGTCCCATCAAGGGGAACCTATAAACATAGGTGGTACCGACCGTGGGTGATCCCCTCAGTGTACAGGATTATGTCAACACCTATTGTATACCTAGGATTAAAAAATTGGGGACCCAAATCCCGATCTCAATATTACTAGTTTTCCACTAAAAGTGCTTGTGAGCACTATTGTTAGGGTGGCAGGGTCATTTGCTTTAGACTTCACTACATGGAACCACATGCACATAATAGTGGAGTTCCTACGGGGTGTGATGTATGAATGGTGTTTGGGATTAGTCCCGATCATGAAGAGACAACTATCTGATTGCACGACAAGAAAGAAAAAAACTTTGGTTACGCGAGTATTCTAGTAGCGTTATTCTTCAAGAGGGTTCCTTCCCTGAGCCCTGTTGTTACACTTCCCCCCTCCCCTCCCCACAAGCCTATACGTATGATGTGGGGAGATGTATTTCTCCTCCAGGGTGGTGGTGAGGTCCAAGGTGGTTATGATGATGACTTCTACTCATGGTGGAGCCGACAGGTGCCCGCACTGGAGCAGTTTCCATATGTAGGATTAGACTACTGTGGCGATCTAGAGCTAGCTCTCCCTCCTGGGGAAGCATGGGGAGATATGGGTAATTATTTTATAATTTGAATATTTTATATACATATGTATTTGATCGTAATACTTTTTTAAATAGTATGCAGATATTGGACCTGTCCAACCAGATGGACTTCCGACGACCTTCGTGCGACTAGTAAATGGTGCTGGAGATGAAGCTATGCTTCATATTGTAGAAGGGAAGTTGTCCAGAATGACACATGATGTACCAAAACTATGGATGGAGAGAATTCCAATGGCCATGTAGGAGCATGTCGAAGTAGATCCTCCATCCTAGTTACGCCTTCTCCGAAGGGTGACCAATGTTTTTTTATGTTATCGGGAGGCTGTGGAGGAAGATGCAACTGAGGAGACTCAGGAAGCTCCATAGTTTTATCATATGGTGGATTTTAACCCTATTTTGTGTTTTGTATGTACTTATTAACTAGATCTTCAGACTAAAAACTTGATCTATATGGACATGTTTTCTACATATATATATATTAGTTATTTACATGTGTCTCAAATGCATCAGAAATAGTATTTTGATTCCTTGAAATGTGTTGATATACAATGTGTTCAAAATTTCTTTCAAGTAACCAAATTCATAAAAATAACGTAAAATAGTAGGGTGTCTCACCTGGTAGACCCCATTGGGCTGAGATACCACTAACTAGGAGTCTAGTATGGATTCCAAGAAGGTGATACCATGCAAAATAACATCCCAAAGAAGCTCAATGACAACATTATACTGACCTACATTGTTAGTTGCAAGACCGAAGCAAGCGCCTCATGAGCCAAATAGTTTTCCTGTGGGTGCATAAATGACCCAAGCAATTGAAGCCCATTTACAAGTGTGATGGATGAAACCATAAATGAACCCTAAAAACCACTCCATATACATCTGAAATAACACCAAACTACATAAGAAACACTAACCAATAACAACTGTTTATGCAATATCCCTCTTGTATGCCCCTACATATTTTGTAAATTTGAATGTTTATTGTACTTATTTTCTGGTTAGGAGCTCAAGGCCAAGGCCCTACCAGTAAAACCTTGTAATTTAGGTGATTAATTCCCTAAGTTGTATACTTAGGAGACTTAAGACATTGACACAACCTAACGACAGGAAACTAAATCCACTAGGGGAGAGACGAAGAACAAAACGAATTGGTTGTTAAAAAAAAAATGGTTGGGCGTCGACTTAGTACCTATGAGTCATAAAGACAGATTAAGTACTTCAGGTTACATATGTAGGTACTCAAAAGGGAATTTTAATCCTTACTCATGGTATTGGCTAAAACGTCTACTTACGCATAACGATAACCGATGCTTCTAACAAGCCCATGGAGAAGATTAATATTTTTCTTTCTAAAGTAGACTTCCAAAACAACTAAACGTTCTTCTTATAAGTGGAATTTACACAAATTTATTATTATATATATATATATATATATATATATATATATATATATAATAATGTGGTTTTATTATTTCATAATAATAATATTCTTAAAACTAAGGATTACCCCTTACCATTAAACGTTCGGATAATGGAACGTTTAAAGCACTATGACACTTGTGCTTTGTGAAAACTTGACTATCGCCACTTGTTAGGATGAAAACCAAAAAAACGTTTCTACTTAAATCTATAATGATTCCAATGGTGGGGGGAGGGGAAAATGCTTGGAGAGCAGCTGGAGGATGTAACTCTACAATTCATCCCATTCATCCCATTTTTACTTGTAGGATAACCTCTGCATGGTGATATCTGGGAGGTAAATTGGCACAGAGGTTCTATCTTGGAGATAACTTGACATTCCATTCCAGTTTGAATTGCTTGATATGCGAACTACCCTCTTTATTAGAGGTAAGTCTGCAAAATGATAACCTTGTCCTGTGTGCTAATCGTTGTGAGGTTCTATCTATTCATATATGCTTAGATCTGCAAAAAAAATGATTTTTTCTGCCATATAAACTCTGCATTGTTCCTTTTGTAAGCATGGATCTGTGAATTTCTTGTGATTTGATAATTGGATATGTATAGACCGTATGCCTTCGTTCAACAAATCACGATTCTGGGTGGTTGCAAATAGCCTGCCAGCATTTCTTTTGATCGATGAATATGATTTCATGCTGAATGAGTTTATATGTTATTGTAATTTCAATTTTAATGAGTTGGATCTAAAATATATAATCTTGGGAATACGATCTGAATGTGATCCAATATCTACAAGGATCCCCAATTACTCTGTTATATCTAAGGTATGTGTTTAGTGGATAGGTGATCCAAACCTTGCAAATGGATTTCAATATATGCATTGATTTATTGGGTATGTAGTTGTATTGTTGTGTTTGATTTAGGGTGTATATATGATCCACCCTATGTAAGAGACTTCCCAAGTCCATCCTATGAATATATCCGTAATTTATGGATCTTGAGCGTCGTTAATGATGCAACCAATCCCATCGTTTTTATTGGTTGTTTAAATCCTAATCTCTATGTGTGTTTTTTATGGATACATGAATCTGGTTAGATAATGATCGTTATGAACTATGCCTACCTATGGACGATTATTATGATGTATGCAATCTTGTTTTTCCCTTGATCTAATCTCTAATATAAACCATACTGAATCTGTTTCCTAAGACCCGATTTAAAACCATCAACACTTGTGATTTATCTTTTACAAATTTGGTAAAGAATCGGCGTATCCATGACCATCTCTATTCCTTGTAGATATGAATTTGTGACAGATCTAGAAGGTTTTGTTCTTCCCGCCCATGTCAGATCATCTATCCATTGTTCACTCATCCCCTTGCTCTGCTTGATAGCGTACTCTCCAAGGAAAATTGTCAATCCAACTGAGAAATAATCATTGTTGATATTTGATGTTGTTAATGCTAACACAATTCAACCATTTCTTCCACTCCACTAAAGGATGGTGAATGCCTGAACTCAGTTTTTCCTATTCTATTCTTTGATTTAGAAGAAAATGCACTGAAGGAACGATTTCCTTCTTAGTTGGGGCATAACACCTGAATGTGGGATGCACAAACTGGTGGTAATTTATTCCGTATATCATTACTTACATACTGACTGAACAATATTCTAGCGAGTGGGCACACGACCTATTTCTCACTACTAATGATTTCGTGGGTGGAAAAATTGGAGGAGATATTCATTTTATTCAGGTTATTCTTCGTTAGATAAACACTTTAAAAAAATTTGGATTCAGTATTCTCATTCCTATTATTTGTGTATTGTTTATTCTGCCTTGAAAATGAAGGTTCAAACCTCTGTAACATTTTCAACACTATCTATATTGGTGTGTATGAATTTGTTTTTTTTACATACATTCCTTTTGTCTATGTTGAAGATATATCTACATTATAGATTTGATTCGTTGTATACGATTCCAGGTTTGCATTGATTATATATCTATATTACATATTTGATTAGTTGTATATGACTCTCGATCTTTGTTCAAGATATATCAACACTATAGAACATGATCTCCAATGACTGCATTAGTTTTGTGGAATCAAACCTTTGCTTTCTGTTTCGATATAGATCTCAACCTTGACAATGATTTATAGTGTATGCATCTGAAATCTGATCATGATCTAGAACGTTTGCATTGGTTAAGGGGAATAAAAACCTTGCATTTTCTTTTCCTTTTATACGGTTTTGAGTTTGAATACCTTTTTTTATTTAACAGAACCAGTGGACTTCCTTCTATGTGTCTAGATTTTTAAAAAGTCCTTAATGTTAAATTGTATTCCTATATTTGAGTAGGGACGGGTTAAGAGTTTAATAACCAACCAAGTTATATATAACCTTGAAGAGTATCATGGTATTCTTGTTAGGATACCAGAAATAACTTGTTAATGTTCATGTCGCAGTTTGATCTTAGTATTGAATAGTTTAGAAATACTCTCGGTGAGACAGTCTATGAGGAGAACAGAAAGAAAGTGTGGCAACAATGATGTTGTGGATTGTAACCTTTTATTGTAATAAATATCACATGATGTGACAGTTTTGTGCACGTAACCCATGGATTGGGTGAACCACATACATTGGTCTCGATCTTATGTGCTCTTGATGTACTCTTTATCTTATGTGTTCTTGAAGTATTTTCATCTTATGTTCTCTTGATGATTCTATTTATGTACTTCATTCTCTTTATAAATAATGATGTAAATTGTTGAGTATGGGTTGTTTTAAATACCAAATAAGATCGTTTAGTGGATGGTTATAATATGTTAGATAGTCTAATATGGAATAAAATCTAGATTTATTGATTAAAATTCTTTGCGTAATGTATTAAGTAGTATAAAAATGTAAATCTTAGGAATCATTGAAATAGTTGACTTGAATACAGTGAATTTATGGTATTTCGGATATAGCAAGTTGTCTCATATTGACTAAAACATTTCGATGATTGTTTTACATTTCAATTTTAGTTTTATATTATTGTCACTCACAAGTCCGAAGGATAGTTTTCCAACGGTATAAGTGGTCTTTCGAAAGGTAAATTATTTTTTTAATCTTTACTAATTTGGGTTTGTAACAAATGGTATTAGAGCTGAAGTGACATCACTCAGGCCTATTTGGGCTCAACATGAGGTTATAAAGAAGGAAGATGGTGAAAACTAACCAATCAAATGATTTTGTTTGTGGATGCATGGCAATGATGGATGAGGGAAATAAGCTATCCGAGTTGGCCTTCGAAGATTGAAAAAGGTAACTAAGAAGATAAATAAAAGAAAATACCATGGCCAAGGTATGATATCACATTATCCGTAGATTAAAACCAAAATTGTGTGAGTAATTATTGCATCTTGTCTTAAAGGTTATGTTTATGTTTACACACTCAATTTGGAAGGTTGGACTATAAATTTTACTCCTGATACCTTAAGGAAGAATTATAGTCATTTTCTTAGAATTGCCTCTAGAGATATATATATATGTGTGTGTGTGTGTGTGGAAATGATAGACTCATACTAACAGAGACCTTTTAAACATAAGACACTAAATAGATGGGTAATGAACTATGGGTTCCTTAGGAAAATAAAATGCATCAGTTGCTAGCAATAAATGTTAAAAGCTATATGAAGGAATAAATGGTAATAATTATTACTAGGAAGGATTGGAAGCGATGTCTATACTATGATTTATGAAGAGTATTTGATGTTGTAAAATATTTACAAAGAGTCCCAAAACCCTAAGTATTGGGTAATGTAGAAATCCTGACTGCGTGAGGAAAAATTTGAAGACGCCCTTCATATGTAAAGAAGGTTGTAAGCATGAGAATGTTAGGCTTATCATAATATTTGGTTCAGAACTAATTGTTCAATGTATTGTTAAGAAAAATTCTTATACCCAGACTATAATTTAAAGGGCAGTCTAAATTAAAATCTCACTTTTGGCCAAACCTAAATTCCAAATTGCTACCAGTGGAAGTAGAGTGGGAAACCTATAAAAACAGTACCCCTTAGGGTATTGGTGTACTCCATGTAATGTGTGATAACACAAATGTAGTATCTAATACTGAAATTAGAGGATTGGGAAAATTACGTAGAGTATCAATATGTATTCTTTTATGATTATGTTCTTGTGTTAAAAGGTGAGTTAGGTTATATGATTAACACCTTAGAAGTATTCGTATGTAAGTAACGAGATCTAATACATTGAATCATAATACGTCCCATCATGTTAAAACATTATTGGCTATTTGAAACATGTTGGTTACAAGTGTGTTGCACCAACGTTGAAATTTTTACAAAGAAGAGTGGGTTGATTTAGGAGAAATAGTATTCTAAACCTACGGTTACCTTTAATGAACATTATCCATTAATGTTTTCTTATAAAGGTTTTAACACATATGTATTCGTAGCTTGCGTCACCTTGTTAAAAAGGGGGTTTTACCCAAAGTAAAAGAGTTCCATCGAAGAGTATATTGTTTCCTCTAAAGACACTAATAGCAAAATAGAACTATATATCACTTGGGATTTCTACGACTCTAGCATTACCATTCATTAATATTGTGTAGAATTGGAATGTCCCTTCACTCAAAATACAGATGAGTAAAGATGTTTAATTGCTATTAATATTTGGAAATGATAAGCGAATAAACATCGAATAATGTTATGTACTAAAATTTTAGGATTATGCTAGGAACACTACCAATTGAAATGGACTGTTAGTTACAAAATTCACTGGTTTAAATAATGGAGTTAAACCACTCAAGAATAAGTGATGTTTTACTTTTTATCTTATTATAATTGTCAGAATTCGAGGTCTTCCTTTGACCCAACTTCAGAACAAATTTCTTCAGCCCCAGTTTGGGTCAGGCTCCCCAACCTGCCCTTGCATCTTTGGAAATCTACCTCGCTTGAAGCCATTGGAAATGCAGTTGGTACCTTCTACTTCAGCAGTGAAGACACACAGGCCTACTTCAAGACTACCTATGCTCGCATCTGCGTGGAAATGGACTTTAGCATAGGATTCCCAGCCGAAATTCATCTGATGAGTAAGAGCTATGTATGGATCCAAAAGTTAGATTACGAAAGCGTTTTATTCAGATGTCGAAGTTGCTTTGAAACTGGACATCTAGCTAAAGATTGTCCCAAAGAATCATAGAATTCCAATCCCAGGAAAAACCACTGCAGATCCACGTGGTGGAGTGGAGCAAATCTGGATCACTATACTATGAGCAAAAGCGAAGTTCCTTTAGAAAATCCAGATCCGATGCAGGACAAGAAATCTCATACTGTGAGCAAAAGCGAAGTTCCTTTAGAAAATCCAGATCCGATGCAGGACAAGAAATCTCTTCAGGTTCATAATGAAGACTCCCCTGGAGCGCATAGTACCCCAGCAGATTCAGCCAAAAAGCTCCCACAAGGGAATCTGTACAGTGCAGATCCTCATGCTAAATCAGAAGAAGCTCTCCTTAGTGACAGAAAAGATAGTTCAATAGGTTGGATCAAAGTTGGCAAAAAGAATAAAACTGCTCCATCATCTCCAAAGACTACAACAAAGACATTTTCTCCTATAAAGACAAGAATCCAGCAAAATGAAGCTAGCAAGAATGCATAATACAGACAGCTAGAATAAATTTCATAGACAGTTCCAAGTTTTGTAGGAAATTTCTGTTAGAATTATAGAGCTAGACTTGTAAAGCACTCAGCAGTGAGCTGATCACTGCCAATAATCTGTTTCTTTAGGTCCGATAGACCAATCCGGTCTCAGTGGACGTTAAACAACATCATCATCATCATGAACCAAGGACCAACTATGGATTATGTTATTTATGTACTAACATTGCAGGGTTTTACCATGATTATGACCATTGACATGATCAACGTACAACATGGATTAGAAATTCACTTGTTTAAATAAGTTGAGCTCAACCGCCCAAAAATGAGTAATGATTTATTTTTGGATGGATTACAGGATTGTATGAATCATGAATGATGGTAGAAGTACAAATCATTACAACTTATGTTGATGATTAAATAGATGAAATTATTGTTTATCGATAGGTAATTTTTATATTACAACTAACTGTGAAGTTGTAAATGATTCACAAAACAAGGAAATGACAGTAAAATCACGTTAAGCACCAAAGTGTGTGTGTCACAAATTGTCAAAGTTTGTAATTAACAGTAAATATGAACAAGGAAATAGCTGCTATGGGAGCACAATGGTGTTAGGAAAATAATTGTTGTGTGAGCACATTGGTGTTAGAAAAAAGAAGTGGAAAAAATTGGCAATCCAACTTTACCTTTCTAAAGTAACGTTTCCTGGACTCAAGCAGGAGGCTGGGTGGAAAAGAAATTCCTAGACTCAAGAAATGGGGCTTGAGGGGAATCGTGAAAGAGTCTTAGATATCAATGGAAAGACCTAGGCACAAAACTGGACATCTGGAAGATAAGACATTGTTTGATGTCTTTGAGGAGAAAAATTTTGACTAGCAATCAAAAGGGAGAGTAACCTCAAATATAGCCCGTACGTCCACATGGAAATTGGTAAAAGAAATCAAGGGAGAGTATGATGATAAAAATACAAAAAAAGACTAGAAGATTCTCCATAAATTGCAATTGTGGTGTTGCAAAAGGATCCATTGTTTATGATTTAAGTTGACTTATAAAATTATGACATGTTTTACTAAATAAATTTTGGGTAGAACCAATCTTCTTACAGGAAACTACAGGTCTTGAACAATAGTGACCTATGAAAATCTAGAAAGATCGAAGGAGATCAGAACAAAAAAGATGAAGCAAGAAAAAATGACTCAATATAGGAAGGAAATTTGTTAAAAAACAAGAACACCGACGACAATGTTATTTTTAATGGGGAAAGGATGCAATATCCCTCTTGTACGCCCCTAGATATTTTGTAAATTTAAATGTTTATTGTACTTGTTTTCTGGTGAGGATCTCAAGGCTAACACCCTACCAATAAAAGCTTGTAAGTTAGGTGATTAATTCCCTAAGTTGTAGACTTAGGAGACTTAAAACATTGACGAAACCTAACGACAGGAAACTAAATCCACTAGGGGGAGACGAAGAGGAAAATGATATGGTTGTTAAAAAAAATGGTTGGACATCGTCTTAGTACGTATCAATCATGAATACAGATTAAGTACTTCAGGTTACAGATGTAGGTACTAAAAAGGGAATGTTAAGCCTTCCTCATTGTATTGGCTAAAACGTCTACTTATGCATAAAGGTAACCAATGCTTCTAACAAACCCATGGAAGCTTAATATTTTCCTTTCTGAAGTAGAATTTTAAAACAACTAAACGTTATTCTTATAAGTGGAAGTTACAAAAATTTATTATATATATAATGGGGTTTTATTATTTAATAAGAATAATATTCTTAAACTAAGGATTACTCCTTACCACTAAACGTTCAAATAATGGAACGTTTAAAGCACTACGAGACTTGAGCTTTGTGGAAACTTGACTATTGCCACTTGTCACGATGAAAACTTGTTGATCCTAGATTTCTTATCATTTTTGGTAGTTAAATTATTCAGTTAAACACATATTTTATTATCTTTTACATATTTTATGAAACGCAGATTATTATTCAACCTCAGGTATGAGTGTATTTAAGGTTTTATGAAATCTTTTTATTTATCATTTTTTTATAGTTTTATTAATTAAAAATGACATTATTAAAATGCATTTGATGTGTTATCTGATTTATATTATTGTTTGCATATTTTATAATCTTTTTGGGTTAAATTAATAAATAGAATGCATTCGGCCTGCCTTTCGCATAGCATGTCCAGCTCGTCATCCAACCCGTTGCGTGAAACTCACTGGTGGTTTTCCAGATGTTGAAATGTGTTGCTATAGACTCCAATCCTGAACCATGCCAGTAGATAGACACTTTGTT
Source organism: Pseudotsuga menziesii (assembly GCA_001517045.1). NCBI lineage: Eukaryota > Viridiplantae > Streptophyta > Pinopsida > Pinales > Pinaceae > Pseudotsuga > Pseudotsuga menziesii. The sequence goes on along the minus strand of LPNX010093466.1, from coordinate 156,414 downwards.
TTCCCTAGATCGACGCCCAGCCTATCTAGCTCACGTCCCAACCTCCCATTCATCTCTCCGTCCAGAACACCCATCAAACTGCGCGCTCTTGAGAATTAACTCTAGGCATTTAAAATGTGAAATAGCTGCAAACGAAGATGAATTTATGTTCTAGATATTTTCCAGCCTGCATTCTCCTTTGCTCGCCACCACATCAATCATACATGTGTTGGATTGTTGCATTCAACCCACACTCTAGAAGAGTTTCCACTACACTCTCCTCTGTTTGTCATCAGCCATCTGCTGTGCTCAGGAAGGAATTAATGTGCCACCTCTGAAGCTCATTCACATTGAAGAGAAACCCGCCTCTGAAGACTGTTTGCACTGAAGAAGGAAGATGCCTGCGCGTTGGCCTGTGATCAGTTAAACACCTTTAAGATCAACTAAATTTAGATAGAAATCAACCTCTAAAGGGTCGACTTGCTCATCCCTGTAAATTATTATATAAAGCAGCCTCTGTGAAAGAGCTCATTTAGCTAGAAGAAGTCAGTCAGTTAGCAAATTTAGGAAAGAAGAGTTCTTGTTGTGGTTTAATCTTGAACATTGTATTTTTGTTCCACCATCTGAATAAAGAGTTGTATGCATTGTTGTTGAATATTGCGTTTGAGTAGAAGTTAGCCAAGCTTCACCCCTGATTGCTGAGAGGACCCCTCATCAACCAGAAGTTTCTTTCTTGTTTATTTCCTTTATTTTTCCTGTTGTAACTAGTTTAATTCACAATCTATTTTATTTCTATAATGTAATTTTATTTCTGAATTAGATAATTAATTGTGCGCATAGTTTTTTTCCAGTTTCCTTTCAGTCATTTTATTTCCAGTTTGTTGCTTGTTTTATTTGCAAGTTAATAGATTGTTGTTTATCCAATTAAGTAAATTTAGTTCTGTCTATTTTGTTTATGTTTTAATTATCAGTTTATGCAATTTACATTCCAAATTATTAATATGCAATGGTCTCTTTATGCTTATGTTTATGAATTTGTTTAAGTTTATCTTATCGATTAGATATGCTTAATAAGTAGGTTTATTTATTGTTTTATGCATTAGAATTACATATGCATGACTTCAGCTGAAGATTCGCTCATTTAGGTTAGTTTTCATCATTTTAACTATGCAGATTGTCATTCGGGCAGCCTGTTTAGTCTGTTATTCAGCCACCCCTTTCAGACCCACAGTCCATTCTGTCATTCATCCCTTAGTTCTATTTTTTGTGTTCTTTATGTATTTTGAGATTGTTTTAGTTATGTTGTGTTAATGTATGCATTATGTTTTGACTGTAATGTTTAGATATTAGTTTTATTTAACAATAAAGTTAAAAATTAATTGTTTTAGGTTATTTATTGAAGTTTTATTATTTTCTTATTGTTAAGTTGTTTTTGTTTCGTAAATGTCATTGCTGATTTTGTTTTACTATTATATTGTTTTCTATTTATGCTTTTTAGATTGATTTATTTGTTGCATGTGAGATTTAGTGTTATATGTGTTTTCTTTGGTATATTTTTAGGTTGTCTCTTTTATGTTGTGTTATTGTTGAAAGAACTTGTAGGACAAAACCCAAAAGATATTTCTTTTATTAAGTTTTCTACTTGCTTATTTTATCAAGTTATCTTTATTAATTTTTCTACTTGATTTTCTTATTAAGTTTTCTAGTTTCTTATAAGTCGAGTCTTCCTTGTAGCTTAGTTTTCCATTTGAGTAGTTAATTCTTAATTATCAATTGTTTAGTTTATTATTCTGTCTCAGTTTGATTACTTTAATAATTATATTTTTAGGAGCTTGACTCGGTTTTTCATTTTGAAAGATCTTTCGATCTTTTGTTTGTTAAAATATTTCCACGACACCATAAGAACCCCTCTGCCTTCGCATATATTTTGTGTCAACTCAAAGCTTACCAACCTCGGTTGATAATTAAAGAATAGGTGGCTTAATTTAGACATTATAACACCCAACACTTTTGGTGTGGTTGCCAGGGAGTTGTTTTGTAAGTTAGAGTAGAATTATTTATGATTTTCAGCAAAATGTTGGTAGCGGGGGAGCAGTAAGATGGGAGGTAAGAACCTGTGCATCTGTTATAACAGGCACCCCCAAATCCAGCAACAGTAGTAGCATAGGTTTTATTTAGTTTAAAAGTCTTTCATGAGTAGAATTAGAGATCCTCAGGGTAAATTTTTGAAGACCGAAAATATCATTGAAGTCCCTACTAACTATCGTAAGGGACGTAATTCCCCAACTACTAACTCACTAGAAAGGTATCGAAATACACCTATAGGAAGTAGTTCTACCTTGAAACCTAAGGAGTCTCTTTTAGAAGATCTTGCTGGAGAAGCCATAGAAGGAGAGGGAACCTTGGGAGAAGGCCCTAAGGACCCTGTTCCTGAGGAAGTTCAAGAGGATCAACCATTAGAAACCTTCAGCCCTCCCCTAGTTTCGAATCCAATTAACACAACTTTTTCACTAGTAGGAGATCCGAATTTCATTGACTTTGTTGATCCTGCTCAAATAAAGACCCTCTTTGGAACCTCAGTAGATCCAGTTATCTCGCAAATTGAAACTTATACAGTAGAACCTACTATCCCTCTAGGATTCAATAAAAATACTGTTGATCAAAGGAAGATCTCTCCTGAAAAAGAACATTGGGATGCCCCATTATCACCTCGAAAGGATCCTCCTAAATATATTTACATTAAGAATCCAGCTTATATGGAGAGACGGGGAGAAAATGAAGACCATGATGAAGTTAGAAATGAAGAAGGAGAAGGAGAAAATAAAATTGAGGCTACCTTTGGTTTCCCTATCTTAGATATAATGCAGCTATTAACTATGGAAAACATCCCTCCTTCCTCCTTACCTACTTTCTATGGAAAAAGTAATGAGTACCAGGACACATTTTTGTTCGAGTTCGATATCCTTTGTAGGAGTTACAATTATCTACAAGACGCTCACAAGGTAAAACTCATTCCCTCTACACTAAAGGATTCCACCTTGAGATGGTTCATGGGATTAGGTGAATTTACTATGAGGACTTAGGATGATCTGAAAACCTCATTTTTACGAAAATATCAAGAATACTACAAACCTAAGGACTCTCGACATGACATATTCAAGATACAACAACTTGAAGACGAGATCCTGTAGGATTATCTCGAGAGGTTCATTTATACATTACATAAGTCTAAATATAATGACCTCCGAGAAGATGCAGTATGTGCAATTTTCCTTAAAGGAATCTCTAAGGAATTGTTAGAAAGTCTTAATCTCATGGAAGCCGACGATATTTCTCATAAAAATTTTGTACAGATCAATGAGATGTGTAAAAATTATTCTAGGAGTAGGGGGAAAGCTTCAAAAAAAAATTGAGAGCATTTTAGTAGAAATGTAAGAGGAAATGTTCCTAGTTCAGGCGGAGTTTCAAGAGTAGAGTTAGGAAACCTGTTGGAAAATTTTAAAACTGATATCTTAGGAGCAATGGGTTCTCAATTAGATGCTTTACAAGCCAAGAATAGGCAGGATGAAGAAAGATCAACAATGAGTATATTTTTTCCAAGATGTAGAACTAAACATCCCCAAAGGGAATGTCCATTAAACAACATCTCTGTATGTCACATCTGTACATAAGAGCATCCAATAGATAACTGCCCATCCTTTCCTGGGTTGCAAGCCATCTATAAGAGTGGGGATGTATCTGAAACATCTTGGAGGCCTCCTTGGAAAATTAAATACCAACTAGCATATCCAAACTTTCCACCACAACCTCCACTCTATTATCCTCCATATCAACCACCTCAACAATGGAACAATTCAAGATGGTAGAATTGGCCACCTCAATATCCTCCTCCTCAATTCCCACAACAGCAATATTGGTCACAAGGATGGAGAGGAAAACCATATCCTCAGCCACAACCTATCCCTACACCTGATCATCCTTATCCTCAGAATCAAACAAATTTCCAACAAATGTCATCTAGATTTGTACCCCCAGTTCCTTTTATCACACAGCAACCTCATCACTTTTAGAATGAAAATCCTCCTTAACCGACATTATTACCTGTACAGTTAATACCTAACCCTAACAATAAACCAACTCAAGCTCTTAATAGCATTGAGTTGCAAACTCTTCCATCGTACCTCATTTAGACTGTATATGTACATGAAATGCAATTACGATCGAGAAGAGCTATGAATAATAAACCCAAGTCATCAGTCATCATTCAGGAACCAAATGAGGAAGAATAAGATTCAAACGAACCCATGAATGATGCTATTTTGGAGGATGTGAACACTTCAAAGGTTCCAGTACACACCCATCCTCCATAAGAAACTATTCAGGAGCAAAGAATTCCTCCATTTCCAGAGAGACTAGTAATAGAAAAACCTGTAGTTCATCCGGAGTATAACATTTTGAATGAATTAAAGAACATCTGTATCAAAATCCCTTTACTATCACTACTACATTTTGACCAAAAATATGACGGCCGTCATGTCATATTTTCGACACTTCCCTGTCGCATGTATGACACTTTGATTTTTTTTTAAGCGTCGGAAACTTGTCGTCGGTTATCCGACACCTAAGTAACCGTTGGTTAAGCGACACCTTAGTTAACGTCGGTTAATGTAAGGCGTCGGTTAAGCGACATCTAAAACCATCGGTGAAGCGATGGATATACAGATTAAGCGTCGGTTAAGCGACATATAGAACCGTCGCTTAAGCGACGCTTGTTGAAATTTTTTTTTTTTTTTTAAATTTGAAAACCGTCAGTTAAGAGACAGTGATAATCGTCAGTTGAGAGACGGATAAACAAATTAAGCGTCGATTAAGTGACATATAGAACCGTCGCTTAAGCGACACTTGTTGAAATTTTTTTTTTTTAAATTAAAATTTTTTTTTGCTAATTCTTATACATCTATTTTACTAACCAAAGTTATCAAATGCTGCCTAGGTAGGTTGGAATCATTCTTAAATCACTTAATCTGGAAAGCAATATCATAGAATTATTAAAGTTAAGTAATATCATGGCATAATTAGGAAGCAAGAATGAGACAGACATTTAAGACTTGCAATTTCATTCAAAATCTAAAGGCTTTATAGTTTACACTTGCACAAAACAGTTTATGAAGACGTACAAGTGGACTTATTCATCAGAGGATGAACTCGCACTTTCCTCAATTAGATGGGGAATATCCTCTATGGGACTAATTGGACGCTCATCATAACTAACAGCATCTACACATTTAGAATCCATTTCCTCACACTCTGAATTTTCTATACACTGCTGTGAATGTTCATCTAAGAATTGTGACAAAGAATCCCAGGTAAATTCAGATGAGGAATTTGAGACATCTCTACTTTGAAGACTATAACCCTCAAACTTATCGAGTGCTTCACACATCCAAGGAAGTTTACACTGGTCCCTTGCCTCCTCCACTGTGACCTGTAGAGAAAGGTAAGAGTTTAGTCCATATTTTATGTACAGACCTTTAAAACAATGTATTGAGATGAAAGTTGTTCCAAGTTTTCTACTGATCACACTTAGCATAACTGCAATGACACAACACATGAATATCAACTCTCACAAATATAAGTCAGGTCAATTTTATTCAAATACGGATGCTGTAAAAATTATTCATATACAATAGAAACCATGTCCTTAAAAACTTCCGGGGCTTCATATTATACTTTGTGATGAAGAAAAATAGAGCTATGTGGAATAATAAAAAAAATTGAAACAAATACCACTAAAACCACGGATTAAAAACACGGGAAAGTAATGGCCAACTGATAGCAAGGATGGGCTGGGAGTAAATGATGCAGAATCTGCAAGCGGGCATGAAGATGATGCTCTCTTTGGAGATCTTTTTTCAGAGGCTAGCAGGCAAGTAGTACTCATCTCTGATGGACATGAACAACCCTGCTCTGCAAATGACAGTGTTTCTGACTCCAGTAATATTCCTTTACAAGGAGCTGTTGAAGTGCTTAGTTTTATTAAAGAGTGCATTTTTTCTCCAGATTGGCATTCTTCTATTTACAAATAATCCTGTCACCAACTTAATGAAGAACATTTCAGTGCTCTTTTACAAATGCTACAGCCACAGCTTTCAGTTGATGAAAGAATGGAGGGGGCTGGTGTTTCAGATATGTACTATGAAAAACACTTCCTTGAACATTTTCATAGAGCATGCTTTACCTATTACATGAACTTCTTATGAGGCGTGCCTTATCCATCGAACTTGAAGAACACCTAGTAAATCAAGTTCTGAAGGTAGAGGATGGGAGGTTTGCTTAAAATGCACATTAAAATGCACTAGCACAAATTCCAGCTTACGTGTTTGATCTCTTTTCAACAGATGCAACTAGATCAATTTTTTCCACATTAGATAGTGAAACAAGTTCCCCTTTAGGACAGGCCTGAAATCTATTTAATAAACTCTCCCATATTCAAAGGGGCATTCCATCATCACAGAAACTTCTAAGAAACATGATGCAACTTTTTTCGTGGCATAAAATGGCACAGTAACTGAACCAGATTTTACTCCACCATAGCCTTCAAATTCATTGACATCTATTTGGTTATATTTGGTTAGTGGCATCCAATTATCTCTGCCCTCAGCCCATAACAGTGTATTCTCTGTGAAGTAGCCTGATGCATAATGTTCTGTATAGAAAAGCCAAAAAGTGTTTCAATAATCGTAACCAATCTACTATATGACAATAAAAATCAAAAGTTCATGTTCTAATATCAAATCCTCAAAAAAGTGACATGTTTCCCCTTCATTGACAAACACATCCCTGCAAGGGAAGCGTTAAAAAGCGGAAGCCATGATGACCATTAAGTCAGGCTAGGTGGTCACACACTCCTATAAAGTATATGAAGTGTACACCTCTTCATAGGTGGTTCCTTCTTGGCACTTAGTTAAATAAAACTTATTGATGTTTCCATAGCTTTCATGTTTCCTACAGTTTTGAAAATGCAAGTTTCAGTACTTATACATATTTCAGAAATTTTACCTCTTTGCCTGTATCACACAGCTTAGTTGTAACTTGTATATGATCTCTCCAATCTTATCTATAAGCACTGTTTCTGCCAGCTTAAAACAAATATTAAGAACCAAAAACTAAATTAACCAACTTAAGTGCAGCCTAGCAAAGAAGAGATTGAAAGGTAAAATATATTTGCACATCAAACCAGTCTGCTTAAGGAA
>LPNX010093466.1:114722-144452 GCA_001517045.1 Pseudotsuga menziesii | reverse complement strand
AAGTCCAATTTTGACCTGTTCCAAGAAGTGTAGAAGGAAACATGACCTGTGTAATGAAGATGGACTGGTCTAAGATTCCAAGTATAAAATTACATCAAAAGAAAATTGTTAAAATCAAATTATATGCAATTTCAGATGCATGATGATAACATAACAAATAAAATGAAGAGACTGTAGTTTATAAATTGCACGTCATCACAAAATTCCATCCACATCATCACTGATATTCAGCAGAAAGACCTGAAAATTTGACCTTCACATTCTTAGGGAATTAATACCATGGCAGGAAGACTCACATAAGTATGTCAAAATGTCGAGGTCATAACACAAAATACAAAAATATTCACAGAGATATTATGACCATGTTTCCTTTTCCTTGCAATTTTTTATACTACTAGGGAATTCACCATAAATTAGGTAGGCTCTGGGTGGCACAGTTTTCAACTCGAAAACATATCTTTGTTGTCTAAACTTTTAACACCCACACCCCCACAAAGGGCAACAATGTGGCACAATTTTGCAATAGGGATGCTAGCAAGTATTTTAACATTCTGCTACAATTCTTCTTCAGTTTTTCTTGTGCTAAATCCTTTGTTTCCTCTTCAATTATCATAATGCATATTGAAATGGCATGGACATTTAACAGATACAGTAATTGAGGACAAATGATAGCATAAAGGTTCAAACTTGACCATTTCTAAAGAGAACAGTTACCATATCAAAAGAGTTTTGCAAAGGTCTAATCTAGAGTTCAAATAATTTAATTTTATGGCACCTGGTAAATACGTTGAATAACTTAGTCCATGGTATTCACCATATAACAGCATTTAGACATTATGGTCTAAAATGCAATATGCATTGGGAAACTATATAGAAGTTAAAAGGAAACTGCATCCAAATAAAAATCTAGAGGAAACAATACCTTATATCTGCCTGACAGAGATGTAGCTTCAATGAGGTTCGGAAGGGTAATAAATAATGTGCAGCAACTTTCACCCTCTCTACAGGGTAATTGATCCACTAGCTTCCCAACAATATCTTTGATGGGGAGATATCATTCCCATTAGTTTGCTCCATTGATCCAGAAAAACTAGAACTGTGTTCCAGCAAAGAATGGCTGTCAAAACTTTCCGAGCTTGAACATTTGCAAGTGAAATAGAAGATGCAGCTCATCATGGCATCAATAAGCACCACAAAAGTATACATGATGACCAATAGAGGACCTTCCCAGATCCTGGAATACACATCACCATAATTCAAAGCCTTCACTCTATGTTCATAGAGGCTCTCCACAAAAGCAATCCCAATAGATGTTCCCAGGAATATCATGAGACCCACTTGGGTCCTCCCTTTGATTAAATACATGGATATAAACAATGCTTCCAAGCCCCAGCAATCTTCGAAGATGGAGATCACATTGGCCAAATTGCAGATAATCAAAGTGTGTGCAAACAGCACAGAAAAAATTATGCCTAAGACAAACACAGCATAGATAGCACGGCCTGAACAAAACCCCGTGTAAACCACCACATTCACCAGAATCACAAGCAGAAGGAGAAAAGCAGCAATGCATTCGACAATGGTGATACATACCCAGAAATAAGTCAGTATGACACGTTTCCAGATCCTGCGAATCATGGTAAGAATATTTTCAATTGTAAGTTTCTTGCCTGCATACGATCCAGCCACGGAATGCACTATTGCAGCTTTTGCAAATAGCCAAAGGGTAACCAAGAAAGGGAAGCAGAAAGTCAATGAAAGAACACTCTCAGATAATTTTTGGCACACGAGTTTAGTAAGATGGATCTTAGGCAGCCCAAATGCCTCTGCCACTAATATAAACCTAAAAAATAGTTTTTCAACCACTGATTGCTCTACAAAGGCATTTGAGAGAAGGATTGCAGATACAGGGCAGATGAATAGCGCTGCAATTACCAGGAATCCTGTGGAATTGAAGCAAAGGATTCTGATGGTTTCTCTCAAGATCTCCAATGCACTCAGAGAGTTGAAGCGCTGCTCCATGTTTGAGCTCCTAGAGAGTCTATTGGAAAATAGAAGATGGCTCTCTGTTCCATTATCTCCAATGCTATTTTGTATCCCCGATTCCTCTTCCAATGAAGAACTTGGGAGATGTAAAGCATCGAGTTCAATGGTCTCATCACAGCGAGCCATTGCTAGATAATTCTTCAAGCCGTTTCTGCAGTACACACTGGTGGGTTTTCGTTTTTAGGCATTGAAATATAAACCCATTTGAGATCTTCAGCAGATCTGGATTGGGGGTGCTATTATAAATACGTATGGATGGCCTGCCATATACAGCTATACATTTGCAATTGTGGGAAAAACGGAAATTTTATTTTTCATAGGAATCCAAATGAATCGGGACTTGAAACATCTGTACCTTGATTTGGAGATCATCCACAGCAGTGTGTCTTTGAATCCCTTGAAGGTCTACCTATTTGAGACTAACAATGCCCATTATATCAAGTTTAGACAAGCTGGGCACGTTTTATTGAGGATGCTCATGGACTTGTCGGCATTTGATGGAGGTTCTTGCTGCGTGGGAAATGGACAAAACGTGTTAAGGCTATCCAATGACCTTCGGATAACAACCAGGACAAAGGAGCATGAGGGTAAGAATATTGCTACCTTTGTCTTCCGCTTACTACAAAAACTTGAATACTTCATCAGTTGATCTCCCCGCCTTGTTCCATCAGACAGAAAGGCAACCGCTCGCATATTGCACAGCTTCAGAATGATAGGAGATCCATATTGCTTGGAAAAGGAAAGAGCATCGAGCATCCTTCTCCCTCAAGTGATGCTTTTCCTCTTTCATTAATCTCTTCTCCACCTGTTCCCGCTTTGGACATTGTAAAGAATTTCGTGGATTCCAAGCTTACCAATTAAAGGATCTGTCGTTTAAGCGACGCTTACCACATTCTTCTTCCATCCTAGATAATTGACCAATTAAGTTTATTTATTTTAATGATTGACCAATTAGAAGCGTCGTCGCTTAAGCGACACTTATGAGATTATCCGTCGCTTAAGCAACGCTTATGAGACTAGCCATCGCTTAAGCGACGCTTATGGCCACATTTACAAACAAAAAAAAATTATCCTTGTGAGTTTTGGTAGGTTTAAAAGAAAAAATCCATGCGCCGTCGGAAGTAACCGTCGGATTTTGGATCGAAATGTAGTAGTGTATAAGCTATCAAAGATATACCTATATAGTAAGGTAATCAAGGATCCATTTATTAAAGGCAAAGGAAAGAAGCAAAAGGACCCCCTTACAATTCATTTTATAGGAGAAATGTCTGAATGTATGACCGGTCAATCCCGGATTGCAAAATATACAAATCCAGGAGCCCCAGTAGTGACTGTAATTATAAACACCACCGCCATAGAGAATACATTAATCGATTTACGATCCACCATTAAGATGATGACCACCGTAGTCTTAGAATATTTACAATTGGGACAAATTCTTCGACCTACTCCTTCCATCCTAGAACTAGCAGACCGTACTATGGTAAAACCCGTTGGAACATTGGATGACATTGTTGTATCAGCAGCTTCATGGGAATACCCTGTTGACTTTATGGTCATAGAATCAAAGGATCATTCTAAAGGACATCCTATTATTTTTGGAAGACCATGGTTAGCTACTGCAAATGCTTCTATAGGGTGTAGGGATGGAGAGATGACTATTTCCAATGAGTTGTCTACACAAAGACTTATTTTATACCCTCCAGCACTACCAATAACTGAAAATTCCTGGTGGTTAAACTATTCTTTTGGGGATGAATACTTTGATGATCTCTCCCTTCCTAGTGATTTCTATTCGTCACTTCAGGGACAGACCACTGAGAATGTATTAAACTAGTTTGTTTCTTCAACAACCTGTACATATTTCCCTCAGTCGTTTTCTCAACTCGATCATATTTTTGGAGATAAGTTTCAAGAGAATATGGCTCTTTCTATTTTTATGGAAACACCTTGTGTTTCCATGATTGAATAACATATAGGACCATATACCATATCTTGTGAGGTTGGTCCTAACAATTTTTTACAAATAAATGCATAATTAAGTGAAAACCAACAAGCACAGTTGCTTAAAGTCCTTAAGAAACAAGCTGGAGAATTTGCATGGGAATAAACTGATATGAAGGGTATACACCCTGATACCTGTATTCACCATATTTATATGGATCCAAGCATGTCACATGTAAGGCAGCCACAGAGGAGGATGAATCCTGCTCTAAAGGATATAGTAAAACAAGAATTGCAAAAACTCCTCAGTGCTGGTTTCATCTATCCTATTTTCGATAGTAAATGGGTATCTCCTTTAGTAGTAGTCCCGAAGAAAGTTATAGGGAAATGGCGTATTTGTGTTGATTTTAGGGAACTAAACAAATCTACACTTAAAGATTACTTTCCTTTACCTTTTATTGATCAAGTATTAGATACTCTGTCACGTAAACAGTAATTTTCCTTTCTTGACAGCTATAGTGGTTAAAATTAGATTTTAATAGCAGTAGAAGATCAAGCCAAAACCACTTTTACATGCCCTTGGGGAACATATTCTTATCGAGTTTTTCCATTTGGCTTATGCAATGCACCTGCCACTTTATAGCGATCAGTATTAGGAATATTTTTTGATCTTATACATGACTGTGTGGAGATATACATGGATGACTTTACGTCCTATGGTAATACTTTCCAAGAATGTCTTGATCTGATGCCAAGAAACGAATCTATCTCTCAGTCATGAGAAAAGTAGAATGTTATTGACAAAAGGTATAGTTTTAGGACATCATTTTTCTTCCCAAGGAATTAAGGTAGAACCTGCGAAGATCAAAGTATTTGTTAGTCTTTTCTCTCCCAAAACTTAGAAAGAGGTAAGAATTTTCCTTGGTCATGTAGGCTATTACGTCACTTTATTGAAAATTTCACTAAAATAGTTGCACTAATGTTTAAGTTACTTACAAAGGATTCAGAATTCTAGTGGACAGAATCTTGTCAAAATGCTTTTGAAATTATAAAATCTAAACTATCGGTGGCACCAATACTTAGGGGTCCCGATTGGTCCCTTCCTTTCCACATATCTACCGATGCCTCTAACATGGTCGTAGGAGGATTCCTCGATGAAAAAGAAGGACAAGAACCTTATGCCATCTATTTTATTAGCAAAAATTTGACCCTTGTCAAATTAAATTACTGTTGAGGCCTGGAAATTCACAGGCAAAAATAGTAAGGGATTCTCCCCAGTCAACATTCCCAACTATCCCATGACTATTTGGAATGGGGAATCCGTCCGGTTTGCGGTCCGGCTACCGTAGGTCAAAGTAACAAAAACAAACGTTTCACCGGTTGCTGCCCGATCCACCGTATATATTTTTGTATTTTTTACTTAATGTATGAGATGCACATTCCTAATTTAAATGCAGGGTGATAAGTATGGAGGGAGCAGTCACAACGTGATGCACAGGTTCTTACCTCTCGTCTGAGCACTCATAAGCATCTAAATCACATACAACAAGAAATTAAAACTAACTACCTAAACTATCCCTAGGGAGCAGGATTCCCATTCATTGGTGAGTAATATTTCTTGTACATGCATAATGAAAAGTTACAGATACCTGATACTTCTTTCAAGACACATGAAAAATTACAGATATTTGAACAACCAGATAGCCGATGGTTTTATGAACAACATTCATTACTCACAGTGGAAAAACATCACAAAATATACTGAAGAGCATTCAAATAAGAACATAGGTTCAGGAAGTTAAAACACTCTCACAGTTAATGAAACACAGCTGAAAATGAAATAGTTCCCCTTCAACATTGCTCATTTAATCACATTGATACATTCCACATAACACTTTCTCCAACAAGCAAAGTTGCAGTTTCTGATTGTAAACTGAAATAGTTCCTCTTACAAGCAAATGGTTTACAAGTTTTTCCAGGGAAAAAGTCCTTGTCTAAGTACTACTTTCAAATATTTAAACTATAAATTCAGAGTGCTTGGGCTGCCCTCCAAACGTATGACCTTTCGGTCTCTCGAACATTTCATATCCCTCTCTCCATCTTTTCTTCGTATGCTCATGACCAGTTGAGTAACTGCTGGACCTTTCAGATCTGCATTTTTGTTGCTTTCAATTTTGTCTTTTCCTTCGCTTGTCTTCCTTGTGACCCTACCAGTTTCGATTTGATTTTTTTTTTTTTTTTTTTTACAAACGGCCCATCTCCCTTCGCATCGCAGTAGTTTGACCGATATCTGGAACCCACCTGCAATCAATCAACGAGCATCATTTATTGGAATCGCATTCAAACCATATCAACTAAAATGGCTAGGTGTTACGAAGGCCATGTACTGCATTACTACCACAAGACTTAACAGATGCTGGCATCACCACCACGTTTACTCACGGGTTCGCAAGAAACCACCAACGACAATAAAAAATCACTCATCGGACACTCAGGACACTGGAATTGGAAGCTAAAAGCTTTGCCCCAGCTGTAACAGCGGAAGGGAAAAGGCTAAGGACATGTGACCTATGGGAGGGAAAGTTCCCCAATCGAAAGTCGGAAGCTACTTACATCGGAAGCTGAACGACCTTCCCAGCTGCAATAGCGGAAGAGACAAGGGCTAAAGACATCCGAAATGCAGGCGGGAAAAGTTTTAAGCTGAAGCCGGAAGACATCACATCGAAATCCAAATGACTTTCCCAGCCGCAACGGCGGAAGAGAAAAAGCTACGGGTACGCGATTAAAAGATTAATACACATCGGCAGTCGGAGCACTTTGCAATTCAGGCGCTAAGTCGTTTTGGGAGCCACAACGGTGAAAGGGAAAAGTTTATAGCCGTGTGATGCACAATCGGAAGTCGGGTGGCTTCACACTTCGGAGGCTTAACTACTTTGAGAGCCACAAGGGCGGAAGAAAACCAGGACAGCAACTTCCGATCTAAGTGACGAAAACTTCAAACCTGGTAGAGACTAAACTGTTTCGCCTCTGAAACATCGTTTTACAAATGACAAAAAACCTAATCCACTTTAAACTCAACAAAACAAACTTTAAAAACTGAGATTTGTAACAATTCCAAACACGAGCGAAAAAAAAAAACCAGATTATTTATAATCATCAAACCTGTCCAAAATTAAATCACGACCAAAAGGTTCAAGGATCCAACGATTAAACAACTCTAAATTATGAGGAGGGGCCCAAAAATTTAAGAAATTTGGGGAGAACGGTTGTAGCTGCAACAATTGGCAACTACCTGGTGAACCTAGACCTCTGGACAATTTCTTCCTTGAGTAACAGACTGTTTGATAATAAAACCACCATGTTGAATTCTTCTAGATATATGGATTTCCCAAAAGGCAATATATGTACTTTTAAACATTGAGGGTAGTCCAATTTGGGAAAATGGAAACCAATATCTCAAAGTCAAGATAACTCTTACGAGGCTAGAAATATGAGTTTCATTTTTACCTCTGCCTTCGGGTAGCTTCCAGCTTGGACACCACAAGATCGTAACATTTGGTAAACAGAAATATTCATTTGTTCCTCATTCCCATGCCATTTTTCACTTTTGTGCTTTTGGAATTTTGTCCCTTTTCATATGAGTCCTCCTGCATGCCTTTTTTCTGAATTTTAATTCAGGCTCCTCTATCCCATAGTGTCCTTTTGTGTGAGCGGTGTACCTCATGTTTCAGCTCACGGACGGAGAGGAACTTTCGGCAATTTAGTGCTTATGATTCAGCATTTGCTTTGATGTATGATGCTTTCATAGGAGTTTTGACTCTTATTTGCCTTTTTGGCCTTCATTTCTTGGCATGGGATCATTTATATATAATATACTGTTTACACTGCTTCCTTTCCATGGGTCTTTTGCTGTCACCCCCTAGGACATTTTTAAGTGTGAGATGGATGGAGCCTCAAAATAGTATTCTAGACCTTTTACTCTTGAGTTATTTTACAGGGATTAAGCAGGACTTCAATGTGTTCATAGGTATTTAGGAAAACTGCTAATCTAGAAGAAAATCTATCAGATAAAACTATAATCCACAGTCTTATAATCAAGGATTTTAGTTGGTCTAGAATTCTAATGCTCTCCATGTGACCAAAGCTTGCTTCTTTTATTTAAAATCAAACAGAAAATCTAAAGTAAAACAGAATTAAACTTCATGACTCAAAGACTCAAAAGGACAACCAAAACAGATTATTTATATACAAGACAAAAGAATTCAAACAAACTCAGGAAAAATAAGGCTTGAGAACCAAACCATTTACTGGTAAGTTCTCTTCCCACCCCTGTAGATCTTGCAATTTATAAGTAGAAGGGCCAATATTTGCTGCAATTTGAAAAGGGCCTACCCACAACTGCTGGAACTTAGTATGCTTTCCTTTCTCATCATGGGGGTGATCCCACTTGAGAACCAAATCTCCCACTTCAAAGTATTTTGTTCCAGCCTTATGTTTGTTGAACCATCTCTTTATTACTTCCTGCTGTCGCCTAAACTGCTCTCTGGATTTAGAATCTAGCTTCTTCTGCTTTCAGAAGATTGCATATCCTCATCTGTAAAACCTCATTCTCTGACCCACTAGACTCTTGAGCTATTATGGAAGATGGTAGCATGATATTGGGAGGAAGAATGGCTTCTTTACCATACACAAGGGTATATGGTGACACTCCTATCGCAGACTTGGGGGTGACTCTATCATCCCACATGGAATTTGGTAGCGCTGAGTGCCAACTCCTTTGGTTTTCTATTACAGTCTTCTTTAAAATTCTAATCAGATTTTTGTTAGAGGATTCAACCAGGCCATTTCCTTGTGGATAGTAATTAGCAGAATAATGCAATTTTATCCCTTTATCATGAGCAAAAGCAGTTAATTTAATTGATGAAAAGTACTTAGCATTATCAAAAACTAACGAAACTGGAACTCCAAACTTGGTCAAGATGTGGTCCTGCAGGAAGCTGATGACCTCGTCTTCATTTATTTTGCACAGCGGGATAGCTTCAACCCAGCGAGTGAAATAATCAGTCGCGATCAGAATGTATTTGTATTGGAGAGAGGAATTTGGTTTTATTTCTCCAATAATATCCAACCCCCATTGCTCAAATGGCTCCGTGATCATCACAGGCTTTAGGGGTGCTGCTGCTTTAGGTTGTCTCCCACTACACCTTTGGAAAATTTCACACTTCCTGACATGTGTGTGTGCATCTTTGAAGAGTGTAGGCCAATAGTAACCCACCCTGAGGATTTTATGGGATGTAGTATCTCCTGAATAATGTCCCCCAGCAGGCCCGTCATGCAAATCTGTCATTACTTTCTTCGCATCTTCTTTCTCTAAGCATCTCAGGAGAACTCCGTCATAGTTTTTCCTGAATAATATTCCTTCAACAATTTGATAGGATGCTGATTTGAGACGCAGTGCTCTTCTTTGCTTAGAACTCCAATGTTCTGGCAACAACCATGTCTGCAGGTAATACACGAGGTCTCTGTACTAAGACTCGGGTGCTGTAAACAAAGGACATACATCCATTAAATGTAATTCGGCTTCATCCTCCCAGGCGTGTTCTTCGTTGTCCCCATTTTTAGTCATCAGTTTGCATAACCCTTGTCCTCTAATTATAGAGGCTGGTTTGAATTCAAGGTCATACTCTTGGAGAGCTGTTACCCAGTTGCCCTTTCTTTCTCGTAAATCCTTCTGTATAAGGAGGGATCTTCCAGCTGGGTAGGGGACTATCACCTTGGTTCATTTTTTTTAAATATAAGGCCTGAATTGCTTTACTGTCTTGAATACTACATAAGCTTGTTTATCAATGGCTGGGTAATTTAATTTGGCCCCTTGTAGACCAGTGCTCATGAAGGATATTGGGAATTCATCCCCCCCATCTTCCTTTTGCGTAAGCACGGTTGCTAGCGAATCGTTAGATGCAAAGGTATACAGAATAAAGTCTTTATTGAAATCTGGGCTTCTCGGGGAGGGTGCGTGTGCAACAGCAGTTTTAATTTTGCTGAAAGAATTCTTCTCGATCTCGGGCCACTTGAATTCTGCATTTTGCTTCACCATCTGCTGCAATGGCTTGACAATCTGAGCGAAATCAGGCACAAATATTAGAACAAAATTTATAGTTCCCATAAATGATTGCATCCCCTTCTTATTATGTGGCAAGGGGATTTTTTCAATGGCCTTAATTCTTTCTGGGTCTATAGAAATTCCCTTCTTCGATACTATGTGACCAAGCAGCTTACCCTCCGTAACAGCAAACACACATTTTTTGGGATTGAGTGAGATGCCATATTTCCAACAGCATTCAAAAATCTGCCTTAAGTGAAACGCGTGCTCTTCTTTCCTTTTTGAGAATATCGTAATATCGTCAAGGTACACTACAGCACTACGGCCAATCAATCCACGGAAAGCTATGTCCATAGCCCTCTGAAATGTTGATCCAACATTTATCAGCCCAAAGGGCATCCTTCTGTGGGCAAAGGTTCCCCATTTGGTCCTGAACGTTGTCTTTAATCTGTCTTCTTCGGCTACTAATACTTGATTGTAGCCAGAGAAACCGTCTAATAATGAAAACAGTTCAAAACCTGAAACCATGTGTAGCAGTTGCTCCATGGGTGGGACAGGATAGTTATCTTTGTCTGATGCACGGTTTAAGTTCCCGAAATCCACGCAGAGTATGATTTCTCCAGAATTCTTCCTTACTGGTACCAGATTTGATACCCACTCAGAGCGTCTGACCTTGAAAATTATTCTAGCATCCAATAATTTCTTCGCTTCACTCTGAATCAGCGGTTCCAATTTTGGATGCATTTTTCTTAACGGTTGCTGATATGGCTTGACGCCTGCTTTAATGGGGATGACATGCTTGATTATGCTGGTGTCGTATGTTTTCAAATATTCATACGTCCATGTGAAAACATCTTTATATTGTTTAAACACACTGATGAACTTGTCTCTTTCTGTTGGTGAACAACATTTTCCAAGATTCACAAATTTAGGATTCATTTCAGTCCCTAAATTTATCAGCTCGAACTGTAGAGATGAGCTGTGGGTCTTCACGTTGGCTGGTATTTTGAACTTTTCATTTAAATCAAACATTTTTTCTAACGTTTTGACTCCTTTAGGAATGAAATTATCGTACTTTAGCTCAGCCTGATGTTCTTCATCGTCTATGATTGCTCCTTTAAACACCTCATCATTTGTTAAACATTCTATAATCTGCTGGTCATCATCGAACACTCGTAGGTTCGTAATCATATCAGGTACAGAGGGCCTGAAAAGTAATTCAACAGAGCATCGATTATTAGTGGGTACCAACCTAGCGACTGATCTGGCCAGCAAGTCAGCTGCTGCGTTTTTAAGCCTTGGAATTGAAATAATATTGAATGCATTAAAACACTTAAGCAGGTCCCATACCTCATTTTGGTAAGCCTTTAAGTGAGGAGAAACACAATGTATTTGATTTTGGATTTGTTTCACAATAATTTCAGAATCTCCAAAAACTTTTATATTACTTACCTTTAATTCAATTGCTTTCCTCAAGCCTTGCACCAGTGCTTTGTACTCAGCTGTATTATTAGTACAATCAAACTCTAATCTACATGAGAGAAAATGTTTATTCTTCTGGGGGTCGATCAAGACACAACCGGCCCCTGACCCTTCTAATGTCTTAGAGCCATCAAAAAATAAAGTCCAAAAATCACTAACTACTGAATGCGAATCTATTCCTACTGCTAAGTTTAGTATATTACAATCAATCTGAACAGCCTGTGAGAATCGAAGGAGATTAGGCTAGGTGTCAGATGTGTTGCTGGCTTCTTCTGCTTGGTAATTCCCTTGTTCCAACTCAATAAAATAGTTTCCCAATACAGAATCCACTGGTTCATTCTTCTCATTCAGTTGAGTAACGTTGTATCTCATGTGAGGCTCCCTTAAAATCTTAATCTGGTTCGGACTTCCCTTGTATGGAAACCACAAATGCGACCAATCTAAGGCAAAATATCCATTTAGTTTTGCCGACCAGTCTTTGCTTAGGACAAGACCGTAAGCGTTTGGTATATCATCCACCACGATGTTAATGACTTGGTACACTTTATCATTGGAGGCCAGACGGACTAGGACATCTTCCATCTCACCAATTACCTTTACATCTGTCCTATCCAACTGAACAACCCTCCACGTGGATGGCTTAGGCTGCCCATTTATCTTCTTATAGACTGATATTGGCATGACATTAACTGACGCCCCGGAGTCTACCAGACAATTGTGCATGTTATGATTGAAAATTTCAAACGTGAGGAGGAAAGGTGGATGTTTGCTTTTAGCCTTACCTCCAATGCTAGTTTCTCTGATTTCTTCTTCTTCCTGAGGTTGATTGACAGTAGGGAGCTTCTCGTCTGATGCTTCAAGTGCTTTCGATAGTTTTTCTTTTTGCTGTGGCACTTTACACATTTCAAATAGTGAAACGTTTACCTTTGCCTTCTTGATATCTTCCACGATGTCATAGTCCATCTGCAGTTTCGTAGAATGTGGTTTATCAGCCCTTTCTTCACTGGGCTTGGTGAATGTATCAGTCTACCTAGGATCTTGGCTGGTAATTGTGAATTCAGGAATTTTATCAGCTGCGGAATTATTTTGAAATTTCTTAACATTCTTTTGCATCCTTTTGATCTTTGGGAGAATGAGACTGTTTTCTTTAATCGGCCCTCGGCTCCTTGTTGTCACGTTGGTTTCCATGACGTCCTTGTAGCCATGACTATTTTGTTCTTCTGCATCAAACAATGAAACAGAATTCCATAAAACCATGGCTTCCTCTTCTTGTTCCTTAGTTGCAGTAGTGCTTTCTTTTCTTTCTTCATCTCCATCTTCTGTTAACTTAGAATCTAACAGCTGATTCATAACCAACTTTATTGAGTTTATCCATTGAGGACAATTCCTTTCAGAGTGTGGTTGTTGGTGGAAAGTGCAAAAATTTTCCATTCCTACTTCTGTTAGATTCATAGATGCAGTAATGTGAGGAGGAGGTTGAGACTGATTGTTATCCTCTCTTATCCTCTCTTTTCTTATAGTAGGGTCTATAGAACTTTTGTGTTTCCTTCTCTTTCTCCAAATCTATGATTTTGTTGGAAAGCTTCTACATCATTTTGGCCATATTTTCCAAATCTGGCGACTTTTCTTCCTTAGGCTTAGTAAACAATAACGCTTTTCTTCCTGCACCTTTCTCTCCTGACTATTCTGGATAATCTTAAATGCTCTCTCTTTCAGCCTCCACTACTTCTGCCTCTGCATAGGTTTCTGCCAAAGTAGGCTTGGCCCTTATTTTGGAAAACATGGCCAACTCAAGGCCTAAAGCTGAAGTATAATATTCAATCAGTACCTTGTCCGAAGGTTTATCTGCTTCAGAAAAATTCTTGAGATATGCTGCAAACCTTAGTGTGAAACTGTGCACCTTTTCCTTTCTTTCTTTCTTCAAGGCACATAATCCTTTCATCAGAGCTGCATGAGTCTTCTGAGCTGCATACTTACTTCTGAAAATTCTCTCGAAGGTATCCCAATCAGGGATAGAATTTGCAGGCAACCCAAAATACCATGATGCTGCATCTCCCTTAAGGGTATGAGGGAACAGTCTGCAAACTACGTCTTCATACTCCCTGGCCCTTAATCCTTCAATTTCCAAGTAAAAACTTTGTAGGTGGTCATCTACTAATATCCTTTCACTTGGATCGAACTTGGGCAACATCTTGTCAAAGGCTTGAGGTAGGTCATGTAATGGAGGTGTCGGGTTTAGAGGTGATCTGGCTTTCCAAGCAAGTGGTAGATTTGGTGGGTTAGGTCATGGATTAGCATTTACTCCTGCCATGAGTCTGGGTGGAGAGAGGAGGTGAGACAATAGGAGTGTGAGCAGGAGAACTGTGAGGAGTATCTGGGCCTTCTTGATTCAAAGGTAGCACAACTTCTTGTAAGGCTGTTTCTACAAGTTCTTTCCAGTCCCCAACTAGCACTGAGTCTTCTACTATAGGACGATATTTCCTTTTATATTCTCTTCTGGGCAATTCAGGGATGATTGGAAATCCTCCAATATTCTTCACATATGCCCTAGTGTGTCTTCTCAAATCATTAACCACTTCGTTGCCAACAGAATATAGATGCTCTCTATTCCTTTCTTCCGGAATTGGATTATGAAGCCCGCTGCTTTCAGAACTGTTACCGGTGGAATAATCTCGGGAAAATGGGTTTCCCTGGCCAGCCATGCACTGGCGGCCCTCCTTCTAGCGCCAACTTGTTGAGTCCTGGAAATTCANCTCCCCAGTCAACGTTCCCAACTAGCCCGTGACTGTTTGGAATGGGGAATCCGTCCGGTTTGCGGTCCGGCTACCGTAGGTCAAAGTAACAAAAACAAAGGTTTCACTGGTTGCGGCCCGGTCCACCGTATATATTTTTGTATTTTTTACTTAATGTATGAGATGCACGTGCCTAATTTAAATGCAGGGAGCAGTCACAACGTGATGCGCAAGTTCTTACCTCTCATCTTAGCACTCACAAGCATCTAAATCACATACCTCAAGAAATTAAAACTAAATACCTAAACTATCCCTAGGGAGCAGGATTATCATTCATTGGTGAGTAATATTTCTTGTACATGCATAATGAAAAGTTACAGATACCTGATACTTCTTTCAAGACACATGAACAATTACAAATATTTGAACAACCAGATAGCCGATGGTTTTATGAACACCATTCATTACTCACAGTGGAAAAACATCACAAAATATACTGAAGAGCATTCAAATAAGAACATAGGTTCAGGAAGTTAAAACACTCTCATAGTTAATGAAACACAGCTGAAAAGGAAATAGTTCCCCTTCAACATTGCTCATTTAATCACATTGATACATTCCACATAACGCTTTCTCCAATAGGCAAAGTTGCAGTTTCTGATTGTAAAATGAAATAGTTCCTCTTACAAGCAAATGGTTTACAAGTTTTTCCAGGGAAAAATTCCTTTTCTAAGTTCTACTTTCAAATATTTAAACTATAACTGCAAACCGATTGGGCTGCCCTCCAAACGTATGACCTTTCAGTCTCTCGAACGTTTCATATCCCTCTCTCCATCTTTTCTTCGTATGCTCATGACCAGTTGAGTAACTGCTGGACCTTTCAGATCATTTTTTTGTTGCTTTCGATTTTGTCTTTTCCTTCGCTTGTCTTCCTTGTGACCCTACCAGTTTCGATTTGATTTTTTTTTATTTATTTTTTAACAAATGGCCCATCTCCCTTCGCACCGCAGTAGTTTGACCGATCTCCGGAACCCACCTGCAATCAATCGACAAGCATCATTTATTGGAATCGCATTCAAACCATATCAACTAAAATGGCTAGGTGTTACAAAGGCCATGTACTGCATTACTACCACAAGACTTAACAGACGCTGGCATCACCACCACGTTTACTCATGGGTTCGCAAGAAACCACCAATGACAAGAAAAAAGCACTCATCGAACACTCGGGACACTGGAATTGGAAGCTAAAAGCTTTTCCCCAGCCGTAACGGCGGAAGGGAAAAGGCTAAGGACATGTGACCTGTGGGAGGGAAAGTTCCCCAATCGAAAGTCGGAAGCTACTTACATCGGAAGCTGAACGACCTTCCCAGCCGCAACGGCGGAAGAGACAAGGGCTAAAGACATCCGAAATGCAGGCGGGAAAAGTTTTAAGTTGAAGTCGGAATACATCACATCGGAATCCAAATGACTTTCCCAACCGAAATGGCGGAAGAGAAAAAGCTATGGGTACACGATTAAAAGACTAATGCACATCGGCAGTCGGAGCACTTTACAATTCGGGCGCTAAGTCGCTTTGGGAGCCGCAATGGCGGAAGGGAAAAGGTTATAGCCACGTGATGCACAATCGGAAGTTGGACGGATTCACACTTCAGAGGCTTAACTACTTTGAGAGCCGCAACAGCGGAAGCAAACTAGGACAGCAACTTCTGATCTAAGTGACAAAAACTTCAAACCTGGCAGAGACTGAACTGTTTTGCCTCTGAAACATTGTTTTGCAAATGACAAAAAACATGATCCACTTTAAACTCAGCAAAACAAACTTTAAAAACTGAGATTTCTAACAATTCCAAACACGAGCGAAAAAAAAAAAACCAGATTATTTATAATCATCAAACCTATCCAAAATTAAATCAGGACCAAAAGGTTCAAGGATCCAACGATTAAACAACTCTAAATTATGACGAGGGGCCTGAAAATTTAAGAAATATGGGGATAACGGTTGCAGCTGCAACAATTACATTTTACTGAAAAAGAATTTTTGGCAATAGTTTACTCTATTAATAACTTTCGTCATTATATCACAGGATTTGAAGTTTTTTTTCATACCAATCACTCCGCCATTATATTTCTAATGAATAAACCAATTACCAATGGTAGAGTGACCCGGTGGCTTCTTTTATTGCAAGAATTTAACATTACCGTCATTGACCGACTCGGTAAAGAAAATATCGTAGTGGATTTCCTTTCCCATATTCAACATGAAGACAGTACTAAACTAGTTGATGACATTTTTCCTGATAAACATATATTTGTTGTATCTGTTCAAACTCCTTGGTTCGCAAATATTGCCAATTATTTAGCAACTGGAAAAATACCAAACCATTTGTCCCCACATGAGAAGCATCCTATTATAGTTCAGAGTTCTAATTATTCTTGGGTTGATAACGATCTCTTCCACACTATTCTAGATCTTATTATTCGATGATGTGTGCGGGAGAATGAAATGACAGACATCCTCCATGCATGTCATGATGGACCATGTGGAGGACATTTTTCTGATAAGAGGACGGCATATAAAGTCCTACATTCTGGTTATTATTGACCAATCATTTTTAAGGATGATGCCAAATATGTTAAAGGATGCAATAGTTTCCAAATAATGGGTAGACCTACGTCATTTGATCAAATGCCTTTACAACCCCAAGTTATGATTGAACCCTTTGAGAAATGGGCTCTTTATTTTGTAGGACCAATTCTCCCATGTCTCATAAAAATAAATATATCCTAGTTTGCACAGATTATGTCACCAAGTGGGTAGAAGCTAAAGCTTTATTTAGATCCACAGAGAAATCGATGGTAGAATTTATATATGAAGAAATATTCACCTGGTTTGGTGTACCTAGAGAAATTGTCACAAATCAAGGTACTCAATTTACTTCCAAATGAATGAAAGAACTTACTACGAAATATGGTATTCGACATTGCAAATATTCACCTTATCACCCTTAGGCTAATGGTCAGGTAGAATCAACTAATAAAGTATTAGAAGCCATT
This sequence comes from Pseudotsuga menziesii, assembly GCA_001517045.1. Taxonomy (NCBI): domain Eukaryota; kingdom Viridiplantae; phylum Streptophyta; class Pinopsida; order Pinales; family Pinaceae; genus Pseudotsuga; species Pseudotsuga menziesii. The sequence goes on along the minus strand of LPNX010093466.1, from coordinate 127,088 downwards.
TTAACTAAGACCATTCAATTACATCATAAGGATTCGGAAGATAGACTCCCCGAGGCTTTATGAGCTTATAGGATAACATGGAGGAACATTACTGGACATACCCCCTATGAGTTAGTATATGGTAAGCAAGTCCTTTTACCTATTGAATTTCAAGTTAAAACTTTTTGTATGGTAGCACAATTATGTATGAATTTGGATGAAGCACAGAAACAATGAATATTACATATTAATGAGTTTGACGAAATTAGACAAGATGTGCTTCAAAGAACGATGTTAATACAGAATCAACGAAAAACATAGCATGATAAATTTATTAACCAAAAGCAGTTTAATACTGGAGATTGGGCATTGCTATTTGATTCACGATTTAATAATTTTAAAGGAAAATTAACTACCCATTGGATGGGTCCATATGAAGTAGTTACAGATTTTGACAATGGATCAGTAAAAATTAAAACAATTGATGGTTCATAAATTTCTTTTGTAGTAAATGGACATAGACTTAGGCTCTATCACCAACCGACATCTAAACAATTTTTCATACAGAATGTTTTGCAGCAAAATGAAATGGAATTAGTTGAAGGGGAAGTTATTCCTCCTCCTCCTGATCCTTGAGAATATTTTGGGTTATTAGCACTTGTATATATGTAAATATGTGTTTGTTTCTTTGAGTAAATAAGAGTCATTTCTAATAGATTGTTTACACAAGACTCTTTTTCTTTTGTGTCTTTATAAATAAATTGAATGATCTAATAAGTGGTTTTGCAATTTGATTACAAGTATATTATCTCTATGAGAAACTAATGGAATATTACTTGAACAAGGGAAGTATGTTAAATACTCATCGGGTATTTTAACCTTTCTTGGGATACTTTTGAATTTTTCAGCTTATAGTGACAATTAAAAATTTACAAACCTTTGTATATCATACTTAACCAATTCTTATATGATTCATATAGTTTTTGGTATTTTGAGTGAGACATGTATATTTTTCTGATTTATTCTTTTAAACAGTTGCTTGATAAGACCCACTTTCATTATCATATTTTTCACAACCTTATTTTGTATCTATGGATTGCTAGTTCATCCTATACTTGTTATCAAAACTTGTATCTTGAATTATTTTTGGTGATAACTCAAAAGTAAGTGGAATTTTTGCCTGTGGGGAACATTACTTTTACTTTATAAAGAAGAAGGATTGTTAGATTAAAGAACAAATTTCAGTTATTCCCTTTTGACATGTTTTATGAGTCTGGCCATTATGAAATTTTGAAAAAAAATTGAATTGTGTGTTTAGTAGGATTTAACACGCTCTAGTACCAATCAGCTTCCATATATTTAATACCATTATACAAGGTAAACCTGTCGAGGTACTGAATAGGCCTGCTGAAAGCGGGTCAATGCTAAGTAAAAATCTTACAACAAGAAGCTCGATAAATGCAAGTAAACCTGTTGGGGTACTGAACAGGCTCGCTGGAAGCGGGGCTATGCTTGCATGGTACCAAGTTAAACCCACTGGGGTACTGAATAGGCCTGCTGGCACTGGGGAAATATCTAGTAAATGAGATCTGGTTAATACACCATTATGCACATAGTCCATACAATAGTGATAATATATGAAAAAAAATTATATGGCATAGCCATTGTTTGAGAATGGCTCTAAGTTGGACTTTTCCCCAACTGTCTAATTCCGGATATACCTACGATATTATTATCTTAAAAATGGGACCCATAGTTGTAAATCTCTCTCACTCCGAGATACACTTCAAATCTTTTATGATGGCAGGATATCTTTCCAATGAGGCATGGATGGATAGTTTTTCCTATGGTATTTCTTTAATTATACTATTCTCATTTATGTGGTCTTTCTAAGCACTGTTTTATTTTTCTCGAATATACATCTTTGAACCATTTCCATTTACTAGTTAGTTTTTCTTACCAATAATTAACAGCATGCTAGCATTCTTTCTATTTTTGTGGAATAATCAATTCTTCTCTCTGTATGGCTTGCGGACATACCATATCTTCAGTTTGGGGGAACATGGATTTGAAAAAATGAGATTATTTTTATTACTTGTGATAAATCTATTTATCTCTAACAAATCATAAGTATTTTCAGGAATGTAAACAATGGAATTTGGTTATAGCTTGAAGCATATTTTATAGCAAAATTCAATATGGTCTTACCATATGGACGATAGAATGAGGTCCAAATGAAATATCAAATAGCGATCTGACAAATGGTGATATCATAGCACTTATGATTGAAATTACTAATTAAATTTTGTTTTTGGGTAAATAGTTTTTACTTCCGTTTCACTGTTAATAATCCTATCCTCTTACCCAATCATGTATGAAAATGATTAATCTTTTTGTTATTTATAAATGCAATTTATGTTTTTATGTTATATGTTCGACCTTCCCAAAGTTTTACTTTGGACATGGTTGAATTAATTTTAAAAACCTTATAAATGATAAAATTATTTTGAGCCTGAAAATTGTTAAATTAAGAATGTTGAGAAACCCAATAAAGTCATTTTTAATTTTCATACAATGTGTGACATAAAAGATATGTTATTTTACAGGTTAAAAGAGTGAATTTTAAATTACCTTCTTCATCTGCCAAATTGAAGGCAGCTCTTAGTTTGCCTTCTTCCTAAGTTGTTTTTCTTTCTTTCTTCTCAGTGGGACCTAGCATTTCTCCGGTTTGAGGGGATGTTGATCCTATATTTATTATCATTTTTGGCAGTAAAATTATTCATTTAAACACATATTTTATTACCTTTATATATTTTATGACATGCATATCATTATTCAGCATCAGGTATGAGTGTATTTAATGTTTATATGAAATCTTTTTATTTATCATTTTTTATGGTTTTATTTAATTAAAAATGACATTATTAAAATGCATTTGATATGTTAACTGATTTATATTATTGTTTGCATATTTTATAATATTTTTGGGTTAAATTAATAAACAGAACGCATTCAGCCTGCCTTTCGCATAGCATGTCCAGTTCGATGTCCAGCTCGTCATCCATCACGTTGCGTGAAACTCACTGGTGGTTTGCCAGATGTTGAAATGTGTTGTTGTAGACTCCAGTCCTAAAGTGCACCAGTAGATAGACACTTCATTCACCCTAGATCGACGCCCAACTTATCCATCTCGCATCCCAGCCTCCCATTCAGCTCTCCATCCAAATCACCCATCAGACTGCACGCTGCTGAGAATTAACTCCGGGAATTTAAAACGTGAAACAACTGCAAATGAATCTGTTATCCACGCATCTGGGTGATGAAGCTGTGTTCTAGATATTTTCCATCATGCATTCTCCTTTTCTCACCACCACATCAATCATCCATGTGTTGGATTGTTGCATTCAATCCACGCTCTAGAAGAGTCTCCACTACGCTCTCCTATGTTCGTCATCAATCATCTGCTGCCCTCACGAAGGAACTTGTGCACCACCTATGAAGATAATTCACGTTGAAGAGAAACAAGTGCGCCACCTCTGAATACTATTCGCATTGAAGAAGGAAGATGCCTGTGCATTGTCCTGTGATCAGTTAAACGCCTTTAAGATCCACTAAATTTAAAGAGCAGTTGACCTCTAAAGGGTCGACTTGCTCATCCCTATAAATTATTATATAAAGAAGCCTCTGTGAAAGAGCTCAGTTAGCTAGAAGAAGTCAGTCAGTTAGGAGAGTTAGGAGAGAAGAGTTATTGATGTGATTTACTCTTGAACATTGTATTTTTGTTCCACCAATTGAATAAAGAGTTGTATGCATTGTTGTTGAAGATTGCGTTTGAGTAGAAGTTAGCCAGACTTCACCCCTGATTGCTGAGAGGTCCCCTCATCAACCAAAGGTTTCTTTCTTGTTTATTTCCTTTATTTTTCCTGTTGTAACTAGTTTAATTCACATTCTGTTCTATTTCTATAATGCAATTTTATTTCTGAATTAGATAATTAATTGCGCGCATAGTTTGTTTCCAGTTTGCGTTCAGACATTTTATTTCCAATTTGTTTCTTGTTCTATTTGCAAGTTAATAGATTATCATTTATCCAATTAAGTAAATTTAGTTCTGTCTATTTTGTTTTTGTTTTAATTATCAGTTTATGCAATTTACATTCCAGATTATTAATATGCAATGGCCTCTTTATTCTTATGTTTATGAATTTGTTTAAGTTTATCTTATCGATTAGATCTGCTTAATAAGTAGGTTTATTTATTGCTTTATGCATTAGAATTACATCTACATGACTTCAGCTAAAGATTAGCTCATTTAGGTTAGTTTTCATCATTTTAACTGTGCAGACTGTCATTCGGATAGCCTGTTCAGTCTGTTATTCAACCACCCCTTTCAGACCCACAGTTCAATATGTCATTCAGCACTTAGTTCTGTTTTTGGTGTTTTTTGTGTATTTCAAGATTGTTTTTAGTTATGTTTTGTTAATGTTTGAATTATGTTTTGACCGTAATGTTTAGATATTAGTTTTATTTAACAATAAAGTTAAAGATTAATTGTTTTAGGTTATTTATTGAAGTTTTATTATTTTAATATTGTTAAGTTGTTTTTTATTCTTAAATGTCATTGATGATTTTGTTTTACTGTTATATTGTTTTTTGTTTATGCTTTTTAGATTGATTTATTTGTTGCATGTGAGATTTAGTGTTATATGTGTTTTCTTTGGTATGTTTTTAGGTTGTCTCTTTTATGTTGTGTTATTGTTGAAAGAACCTGTAGGACATAACCTAAAGATATTTCTTTTATTAAGTTTTCTACTTGCTTATTTTATCAAGTTTTCTTTATTAATTTTTCTACTTGTTTTTCTTATTAAGTTTTCTAGTTGCTTATAACTTGAGTCTTCCTTGTACTTTAGTTTTCCATTTTAGTAGTTAATTGTTCATTATCAATTGTTTAGTTTATTATTCTGTCTCAGTTTGATTACTTTAATAATCATATTTTTAGGATTTCGACTTGGTTTTTCATTTTGAAAGATCTTTCGATCTTTTGTTTGTTAAAATATTTCCACAACACCATAAGAACCCCTCTGCATTCGCATATATTTTTTGTCAACTCAAAGATTACCAACCCTAGTTGATAATTAAAGAATAGGTGGATTAATTTAGACATTATAACACCCAACACTTTTGGCTATGTGGTTGATCTAAACCTTGCAAAAGGATTTTAGATCTGTGATTGTTAGATATGTAGCGATGAAGATAGATTATGATTATTGTCTTAGTTCTGCAAACTGATGCTTATGCTGCTAACCCCCGTCGGATGCCATTTCCTCCCTTGTTACTACTGGAAAACCATAGACAGTTCGCACCAGAACAAAAGTGTTGGTTTGGATCAACAACACTTCAAGCGATAATCATGCTCAACAACACTTTTCGCTACATATCTATGGTTCTCCAAAACCTTAGACAGATTGCACCAGACCTCAAGTGATAATCATGATCAAGATCATATTGATGTTTTTCACAATTGCAAAAGTAGTTCTATATATAGGCTTGCATCTTTACATTGAAGGTCCACTTCTAACTAACTTGTAACCGCTAATGACCTATGGGGACAAAACTTGGTCAAAGAATATATTAAATATTCAAAACGGTTAGTTTTCTACCCATCGCGTTGATCTGGACTTGCGTGGTGTTGCATGAGCTTTCGCAGCTGCTGCAACGCTGTGCAAATCACTTACCAAAACCCCTTCCAATAGGCCCCCAGCACATTCTTGGGGCTCGTCCCCGAGCCACTCCAGGTTGACAGGGTATATGTCGATGTCTACGCCTTGAAATATTCAAACTATTACGCGATCTCATGAACCTGGAGCTGGAATTTGTCGACAGAAATTTGACAATTATTCAAAGCCTACTATAGAGGGTGCTCTTCCCTATCCTTGCCGTCGACCATCTACCGATTCTCTTGCACTGCCTGCAGCATTATGACTGCTTTAACAGCCAACTTCCCAACAACTTCTTGAAACTTGTCTAACTGGGTGCAGTGCTTTTGTTGGAATTCCTGGGCACGGGCAGCTTGCTACTATAGATCCTTTACTTCCTTTTCCCTTGTCAACTGGCGATGTCTTCAGTGTCATCAACTGGCCTTCAGCTTCTTGCACCTACGCTGTCAACTAATCGAGTTGTTCATCTTGGACAATGCTCTGCCAAAACTGTGTTGTCACCTCCATGATGGTCTTAGCTTCTTGCTCCATGGTTTCAAATTGGGTTGCTATTTCCTCAATAGAAGCCTTTCGTTCAACAACCTGCTCCAGCGGCGTCTTTGGTTGGACCAGGGCATTGAGCATGAGGTTGGTGTCCTAGAGCTTGAAAATGGTTTCCTTAAGTTGATTTTCCTTAGTGACCATGGTAATCTTGGTCGTGCTCTCAAAAATATGTTGACAAGCCTCATCAACAGCTTGCTCGACCTCGCTGCATCTTGCACACAGCTGCGCTTAGTCAACAATAAGGCGGTCTTGCAACTCCTTTAGCTCAGTAATTTCCTCAGTAGCCTTATGCTGCAGAGTCAACCTATGCCACCTTCAATGCATCTATTTCTTGTACCTTCTCTTCTTCTAGTTACACCCTGACCTGATGTATCTCCTCTGCTTCCTTCTGCAGCTTCTCGGCTGCGCTCTGTAACTGCACATATCCATCCGTCAACTCCTTCTATCTATCTGTCAATTCCTGGGTTGTCACATGTTGTAGCTCCACTAGTACTTGAGCTGGTAACTTGTTTAAATCCAAAGCGACGATCTAGATCAGCCGCAATAGTTGGTTCACCTCTTCATTTCTCATGTTGATCGCAGTTAGGGGAACTTGCACATTCCTAGCCCGGTGTTTGGTGTTGATCGACGAGACTTCCTGTATCACACGTCTGACAGATGTTTTCCTGGAAACAATATCAAAAATGGAATTCAAACTATCTCTTACCACACCAAATTCTTCATGGTTCAACTCTTGGATCACCTGTGTCTTAGCCTCAAAGGAGTCAGTGACTGCTTTGATGTGACGCTACAGTTGGTCCTCCATTCTCAGCTAGATACCGCTACCTGCATTTTATTCCTAGCCTCATTTGGTGTGAGTCTCCTCCCACATGTGATGTGCTTCAGCCTTGGGGTCCGTTGAAAACTCGTTGTCAAATTCATGAACACTCAGCTCCTTTTAGTCAGGCTCTTCTAGGGCATCAGGTGGTAGATCCTTAGAAAGTTCCTCCTGACTCACAGGGTTGCGCCATTCAACCGGCCACTCTTGAAAAATAGCATCCAATTATTTAGTCATGACTTTGTAAGCCATAGGTAGCCACTTCCTGTTGGGGTCTCACCATTCCAAGATGGAATGTGGCTCGATAGGGAATCAAATGAGCCATTGATACTTGGTCACTCCATAAGGAGATACTTGGGGAACTACGACAACGGCATCTTGCAGCGCTTCCCAATAGACCTAAAAGTGAAGTGGACAGTCTACCTATCAACTGGGATCCTCAACCAACCACAAATTCTGATATGGTGCACCACGGCACACCTTCACTACATCGACTACCATTGGTTGGTAATCTTCGAGTTCCATCCAGGAGATAAGTGCAATAAGAATTAATAGCCAACTATATGAAAATGGTCACCTAGCATGAGCAGAAATGTTAGTTTTTCAACATTTAAGCTAGCATTATGATAAGATCTTTTTACTGAGAGAATAACAAGCACAGCAATCACATAAGCACATCACAAGAGACAAGAGACACAAAGATTTTAGGAGGGGAAACCATAAATGGAGAAAACCCCTCAACTTCCTCTAAGATAGTATCACCACAAGATGTGATCCCAAAACAGTAAGATGACCTCCCAACACAACAGCAGCCTTCTGTCTTCTGTCAAGCCAAAGTATTTCCTTCTCCAAAGGTGTGCCACACTTGAGAGAGCAAATGATGTAATTCACAAGTGATAAATAGAGAGACTCTCACTCTCTATTTATATTCATCCGTTGACTTGAAGTGCACTCAACCTAATAATTACTACTCGAGCCTACACCTTAATTAGTGTATAATAACTCAAGTGCCCCAAAACTGTGGGGACTTACCTAATGACTTAATATGACTTGTTTACATTATTAATCTTCCCGATCGGAACATCGGGGCATGACAACATGACTCAAATACATAATAGAAACATCCCGGAATAAACATCGGGTTACAATATATAAAATACATATAAGAATACATTCTGAAGTTACATATACATCAACACTCCCTCTTAACTAGGAAGGTATTCTTTCGACACAATTTTCAGCACTGGTCTTCTTCTTTGTATCACTGGATCATGTTCGTCTTCAAGTCATCTCTGTCATCAAGTCTTATTCATCTTCGAGTCATCTTCATCTTCAATTCATCTGGATCTGGATCATCTCTCGATCTGGATCATCATAGGACATCATCACAGGATCTAGATCATCACTCGATATGGATCATCATCACTGAATCTAGATCATCACTCGATCTGGATCTCCACTGGTCATCATCATGTGTGTACTATCTCGTCATAGGAAGTTCTACAGAGCCAGCCCTTTTTCATGCTAGTTGTAGGCCTACCCTCATGTAGGTCTTCGCCCAGTACTTACATCTGACCTACTCGTCAGAAAGGCCCATCCATTCAGACAAGAACACATCCTATCACAGTGATGGAAGACTCCCACCCAGACAAGAACCAATCCTATCACAGTGGTGGAAGATTTCAGCACTTAGATCTGACCTACTCATCAGAAAGGGACATCCATCCAGACAAGAACACATCCTATCACAGTGATGGAAGACTCCCACCCAGACAAGAACACATCCTATCACAGTGGTGGAAGATTTCTGCACTTACATCTGACCTACTCGTCAGAAGGGCACAATCCCATCCAGGCAGGAGCCACCTCCGCCACAATGATGGAAGACTCTCACCCACAATGAGGATATATTTCTGCACTTACATCTGACATGGAAGGAACTAAATCCTTTAGCCATGAACAGAATGGCACTACCCTTACATCTGACCTGCTCATCAGAATGACACAATCCCATCCAGGCAGGAGCCACCTCCTCCACAATGATGGAAGACTCTCACCCACAATGAGGAGAGATTTCTGCACTTACATCTGACATGGAAGGAACTAAATCCTTTAGCCATGAACAGAATGGCCCTGCCCTTACATCTGACCGGCTCGTCAGAATGGCACAATCCCATCCAGGCAGGAGCCTCCTCCGCCACAATGATGGAAGACTCCCTCCCACAATGAGGAGAGATTTCTGCACTTACATCTGACCTACTCGTCAGAGGGGCACAATCCCATCCAGGCAGGAGCCTCCTCCGCCACAATGATGGAAGACTCCCTCCCACAATGAGGAGAGATTTCTGCACTTACATTTGACATGGAAGGAACTAAATCCTTTATCCATGAACAGAATGGCACTGCCCTTACATCTGACCTGCTCGTCAGAATGGCACAATCCCATCCAGGAAGGAGCCACCTCCGCCACAATGAGGAGAGATTTCTGCACTTACATCTGACATGGAAGGAACTAAATCCTTTAGCCATGAACAGAATGGCACTGCCCTTACATCTGACCTGCTCGTCAGAATGGAACAATCCCATCCAGGTAGGAGCCACCTCCGCCACAATGATGGAAGACTCTCACCCACAATGAGGAGAGATTTCTGCACTTACATTTGACATGGAAGGAACTAAATCCTTTAGCCATGAACAGAATGGCACTGCCCTTACATCTAACATGCTCGTCAAAATGGCACAATCCCATCCAGGAAGGAGCCACCTCCGCCACAATGATGGAAGACTCTCACCCACAATGAGGAGAGATTTCTGCACTTACATCTGACATGGAAGGAACTAAATCCTTTAGTCATGAACAGAATGGCACTTCCCTTACATCTATCCTACTCGACAGAATGGCTCTCAATCTCAGCACTCATATCAGTCATGTAAGGAACCAATCCTCTCACCATGACAGAATGGCTCAGCCCTTACATCTGACCTGCTCGTCAGAATGGCTATGGAACATTAGCACTCATATCTGACATGGAAGGAACTGAATCCTCTCACCATGACAAAATGGCTCAGCCCTTACATCTGACCTACTCATCAGAATGGCTATGGAACATTAGCACTCATATCTGACATGGAAGGAACTGAATCCTCTCACCATGACAGAATGGCTCAGCCCTTACATCTGACCTACTCATCAGAATGGCTATGGGACTCATCACTATCTGTTTTTCTGTCGCAACATACAGGAGCTTCACTGCTCCTCTCTGCACCATATCCCTGATATAGTGATACTTGATCTCGATATGCTTCGACTTGTCATGGAACACTGGATTCTCAGACAACTTCACACAACTCTGGTTGTCACAGTGTATACAAGTAGCATCCAACTGGAGATCAAATATATCAGACAGTAGCTTCCGCAGCCATACTGCCTCACAACTAGCTGAACAAGCTGCGACATACTCTGCTTCAGCTGTACTCAGTGCCACACAGGATTTCTTCTTGCTAAACCAAGAGATCACACCTGATCCCATACTGAAGCAACATCCTAAAGTACTCTTCCTATCGATGGCACTGCCTACCCAATCTGAATCAACATAACCCTCCAGGTTAATCTTTTGATTCACATCATACTTGGGCCCATAATCAATTGTACCCTTCAAGTACCTCAGAATATGCTTTGTAGCAATCAAGTGAACACTTCTCGGATCTGTCAGGTACTGGCTCAAGGTGTTCACAGCAAAGCAAATATCTGGTCTCGTGTTCGTCAGGTACATCAATGACCCAATCATCTGACAATACATCATAGCATCAACCGACTCTGACGAAGCATCACTCAATAGCTTCAGGTTCGATGCCATGGGTGTAGCCAAAGCCTTGCAGTCCATCATCCTGAATCTCTTCAGGATCTCTACTACATACTTCCCTTGTCCAAGGAAGATCCCATCTGTACTCTGCCACACCTCCATACCTAGAACAATAGTGCATCGACACATAACAGGAGCATCACTGGTCTTCCACCTTCAACCTTGGATTAAAGGTTGGAATCCACTTTACTCTCAGTAAAGACTAGAATCATCAGTAATCTACCCATATTGTCGTACCATGTCGAACCTCAGGATCTTTTGCAATCACTCCCTCTAAAGCGGAGCATCGTACTCCCTCTGTCTTCCGTACTCTATGCACTGAAACATTCTGTACTGGAGTGACAAGTAGTATCCATCTAGGATCACTGGATACTAAGATCCTCTATCTTGAACTTCTTCAAAAGTTCATCTTGCACCCATCTGTTAGCTTTTCATATCATTCTTTGTCTTTGAACTGTCGTCACTTGTTCTTCGGAACATGTCTTCATCCTTCTTTGCTTGTAGGCGATTATGTATGCGATATTTCCTACAAGTCAAATGCATTTACATGGTTAAAAAACATTTCATAAGGAATATTCATACTGGCGGGTTATTATGCATAAATATATGATCATGCAACTACTTTAGCCAATACAACATTCATCCATATCTCACTGAAACTTTCTAGATGCCTTCCATCTCTACCAGGACAACATTGAGATTGTGCACTAATCCAATATGTCAGCAAAGAGGTTTCATTCTAGATAAGTAGAAATGGAGAATTTGTATAGCACCATGAGCTACTTACCCATCACATGCATATTAGAAGTATACTGTCATTAATGCAAACATCCTATCATGCATAATACATCAACTAAATATAAACAAATGCATAACAAAACAATATTATGAAATGACAATTGAATACTTATCTTTATTTGTTTCATGGGCATACTCCTTCTTGAGTCTTCATCTTCATTGTCTTCTTCATTCATGATAGCATCGTTTCTTATCCAAATGCTAGGATGGATAAGAAGTTCTTCAAGAGTTGAGTTCTTCATATTCCTCATCGCTTGAGGGATCTTCTTTGGATGGTGAGAGCTTGATCTTCAATTGCTCCCATATTCTCTTCTCTTCTTATGAGTCAAGCTTCTTCTTCTTCTTGAAGTTTGCTGAAAGTAATCACTTGCTTCTGGAACACATTCCTTGAATGAATGAATTCCACGATCCTGGGAGGCCATTCAAGGTGGCCATCACCACTTCTGCATTCTTCACTTCTGCTTCAAGTTGTTCTTGATTTGAGAGACTCTTATGACTGCATGGTCTCTGCATTCTGGATCTTCACATTCTTCAACTATTTTCTTAACGTCATGTTCTAATTTATATTCTTCCCTTCAAATAGCTTGGTCAAGGAATCAAACATATTCAGTGTCTTTAAGGAAGACACTTGTGGTACAAGTTGATCTGTCGC
>LPNX010093466.1:36837-112596 GCA_001517045.1 Pseudotsuga menziesii | reverse complement strand
GATCGGAACATCGGGGCATGACAACATGACTCAAATACATAATAGAAACATCCCGGAATAAACATCGGGTTACAATATATAAAATACATATAAGAATACATTTCGAAGTTACATATACATCAACAAGAAAGAGCATCTTCGAGCAACTGGTTAAGTAAGAAAAAGTACCAGTTCATTTGTACGCCTTCTGCACATTTCTAGGCACAGGTGACCACGCCTAAGTCACACTCGACCGGTCGAATCCCCCGAACAACCTTTCTCACCAAAATTTGTGCCCTGATACGCACCGATTGGGAGTTAATGCTATCGATATGATAGGCATGGCCATCCCATTGTAAGACAAAGCACTCCTTTAGCTACTTGGCAAGCTTCTTGTTAGTATCCCTCCCACGAATATACTGTTGGGTCTCTCCCGGCCTTCAGCAAGCCCGTAATGATCAGAATTAAATCTACTGTGATAGGGATGGGCATATTTAGCTAGAGCATCCCACCATGAAAATAGGACAAGAGATTTTTAACACACGCATGGGATTCATTCAGTCACCCAAAATGAGGCATATTGATGAGCCCCAGCAATCCAGAGTTGTCTAACCCACTCGCCCAAGGTTGAGGAATCTGCTGAATTGGGTCACCAGGCACCTTCAACATTATTGATAGGGATTGTCTCGAACATATTTAATTAATAGCAAGTCATGGTCCTTAAACTTCAATCGGATCAGGGAAGGGATGATATCAATCGAGCAAGTCATCCCTTCCGGCAGTGGCGGAAATTTTGGTGAATACTTCTGATTTTTCATCAACTACCTCAGCTTTTCTCTCGAACGCGTAGGAGCGACATATCCCAATATATCATGAATAGAGATGCCCCTAGGTGCCACAGAATCTATAGCTGTTGAGCTCAATGGCCCGATCTGTGCAGTTCCTTCTCCTTGTACTCTAGACGATGTGCGGGTGTGCCTCTTCTGAGGTAGCGTGGAACTAGAATTCTGAGTCTGCCGCTTCCTCTTGGGGAAAGACGATGAGCCAAACGGCATGCTCATGACTTATTATTCGATGTCCATGGGTCGAATAGGGGACTCTTGTTCACTGGAAATATCAATTGTGTCGAGGTCACTCAGCATGCCTCACGCCCCAAACCTTACAATGCACCCGACGACTTGATCCTTCTACTCTACAACTGACCAAAAGCTCACAACACAACTATATAATTCACACTCTACTCAACACTCTTCTCACTCAACTAAACAATGCCTTTCTCCCGCATCCCGCACACTTTTTATAGGCACTTCCCAATTCAAACTCATCATTTGCAAATATGCTATATCCATCATGACTAAATCCAGCAGTAATGACAAAAAATCCACCGTCAATCTTACCTTATAGCAGTTAGATCATCCATTAATGTGTGTTGCGTCAACAAGCGCCTCTAGCTAACTATTTTAACTACCTGCATTTATTACTAATTTGACCAACCCACATCTTTGCAGTTGTCGCAGGTGATCTCTTGTCAATTGGTACTAACTCCTATCCTTGTGCAGCCTCGTCCCCTAGGCTCACCTTGCTGCTAGCTAAAAAATTCTTTTCTTTTTTCACATCGCCTCAAGCAGTGCATAGCTCTGGTCCCATCCGATAAGGCTTTAAGTGACTCACATTGATGAGTGTCGGCAATACCACACCATCTAATTGCTGTAACAGAATTGCACCTCTAGAAGTAATGGAATGAATAAAATATGGTCCTAACCAGTGCATCTATAACTTACCTAGATGCTTTATGAACTTGTTGTCGTATAATAGCACCAGATCTCCTTTCGCAAACTGTTTTTTCTTAATATGGTGATCATGTCACACCTTCTCTAGATCCTTTGCAACCTGCTGGTGGAATCCTACAACAAAGCGGTCTTATTAAAGCTTGATCAATTGTGCAATGGGCTCTTCTAATGCTTCGGCATCATCCATGCCCATCACCGCAGCGTTGCACAAACTAGGAACAATGTATTCCATGGGCATGATCGCCTCTTGCCCATAAACCAGCTTGAATGGTATCTGTCATGTCATCCATTTGCAAGTAGTGCAATAGGCCCATAGCACTACTGGAATTTTCAAGTCCCACTCATCGCGCTTAGCATTACATACCTTTGTCAGCATTGTTTCCAAAATTTTGTTGAACGATTCGATAATCACATTCGTCTGTGGATGGTATGGTGTACTCCTCTTATGTTGCAAATGCAACTCCTCAGTTAGTGCTCTCACAGTACGGTTGATAAAGTGACTTCCCTGGTCACTCATCAAGATCTGGGGACACCCAAACTGTGTCACAATGTTTTCAAAGATGAACCTCATTGTTGTCGCAGCGATACAATCCAAAACTAGTTCAGCTTCTTCCCACCTGGTTAGATAGTCAGTTTCAGTAATGATGTATCATGCCCCAGTCCTCTTTCCTGGTGGATTAATAGGACCCACAAAATCCACATCCCATTTATCAAAAGGTTGCAGAGTCACCTATTGCACCAGTAGCATCTCATCTCGCCGCAATGGTTTACCAACACACTGGCAGATGTCACAGCTCGTCACATATTCTGCAGCATCATTGTACAATGTAGTCCAGCATAGCCCAGTACGCAACACCTTCCGTATAGTAGCCCTTCCCCCATAGTGACCTCCCACAATTTCTGCATGTGCTTCTTTTAGAATGGGACCCTGCTCATGGGGTAGGATACACCGTCACAAGATTTCATCTGGTCCAAGATTATATAACTGCACAGCAATCAATTGGAAATCGGAATCCTTTACTATGAGCTTCTTCTTTTGTCTAGTTCACATGTCCTTCGGGGCAACTCCAGTGGCCAAAAACTGAATAATTGGGGCATAGTGATCATCTACGATGTCGACATGGAACAATTGTGCATCGGGAAATCCATCATCAGTGTTGGTCATTTCTTCCTCCGGTCTCAATGCAAGACAGGTGATCAGGGCCAACATTCAATTGTTCTAGTTTCACAAATATTTCAAACTTAAATTCTTGGAACAGAAGTAGCCATCGACAAATTTTCACCTCCAACGCAGGCTTATTGACCAAGTATTGCAGATCAGAATGATCAGTGAATATCTTGAAATTTCCACCCAACAAATAGTGCTTGAACTTTTGCAAGGCATAAACCATCGCTAGGCCTTCTCTTTCAATTGTTGTGTAATTTCATTTAGTAAATGACAACTTTCTACTGGCATATGTGATTGGGTGATCCAGGTCGCCCTCCCCTGGTTGCACAAGCACAACCCCCAGTGCAAAATATGAGGCGTCGACATGCACATGGAACTCCTTATTCCAATCAGGAAAAACCAGTATGGGGGCGAAGGCCATCTTGGCCTTTAATGTCTTGAAACTGCCTTGACATTCCTGAATCCATTCATATGATGCATCCTTTACCAATAGTTTCTCCATGGGGTCAGTAATTGCAGCGTATCCTTTGATAAACTTGCGATAATAGCCTGAATTCCCCACAATTTCCCAAATAATCTTCACATTCATCGGCAGCAGAAAACTAAGAATTAGTGCAATCTTTGTTGGATCAACCAACAAACCGTCCTTACACACTCTGTGTCCGAGTAGTATTCGAAACAACGCACAAAAAATGCACTTCTTAGAATTTAATGAAATCTGATGTTGTTGACATAGTTCAAGCATTAATCACGAGTTGTCAAGATGGTCCCTGGTTAACCCATAGATGGTCCAATCATCCATATATACTTACTGGAACTTTTAATAAAGTCTTTAAACACAGCGACAACTACCCGACAAAATACTGTTGGTGCATTCTTCAGCCCAAAAGGCATGACTGTGTATTGAAAACAACCCCATTCAGTGACAAACGTGGCCTTGTTGCGATCCTCCTTTGCATTCTGGATCTGGTGGTATCCCAAAAAACCATCCATGAAGGAATACATCTCCTAACCGCCTAGTCCTTCAACGACTTCATCTGTAAAAGGAGTTGGGAACGGGTCATGCACACATGCATCATTCAACTTCCTTAGGTCGACGCAAATGCATATTTCACCAGTATTTTTATCCTGGACCACCATAGGGCTTATCCACTCTGATTCCTCTATAGGCTTGATGATCCCAGCATCCAACGTCCGGTCTATCTCATCATCCACACAGTCCTTATATCATGGGTTCAGTCAATACGGCCTCTGCCACACCGGTTTTTTATTTGGCTTCAATAGGATTTTCATCTCCCCTAGGTCTCCTAAGATCCCCTTCATTTCTGAGAACTGTGTCGAAAAAAGATCATGGAATTCATGCAGCAGGTCCATGATTTTGGCCATTGTCTCCTCATCCTAGTAGGCCCTGACATTGGCAAACTTTGGGTTCTCTTCCGACCCAATGTTGACTTTTTTGATCTTCAAGGGCTAACTCATTAAATCTATCAGTATGTCAGGTGCTACGACATCGCGGCTTCCTTCAGACTCCGGAATATTAACATTCTGCAACTCATCATCATCTTCAGGTTCCTCGGCCATGTTGTAGCATGTCATCATGGATTGTATTGAATAGTGTGCATGCGGATCGACTGGGTATGCAACAGGGAAAACTTTCAACACTACATCGTGGATGAGGTGCAATACATTATAAAATTTTGGGTTGGCATTCTGGAAACTAAACTTCTACGTAAAGAAGACATACAACTCCTTCCAAGTGGTGATAGTTCTGCACAATTCTGCTACTACAGACCAGGATCTTGGCATCTCATCCAGAGTGTGAACAAAAGAGTGGACCCACTCATCTTTGGGTCGTGATGCCCATAAATCCTGACACTCGATCAAATGACCGGTGGGGTCATTCTACCCATAATATCTCCCAGCATGATAGTCCTCCGAATCGCTGAAGCTCACCATCATCAATATCTAACATTGTTCCCATTCAAGGATCATCTTCTTGTACGTTTCCCACCATCGAGTCAGAGTATCCTTTAGCGCGACATCTAAGGCTAATATCCTTTATGGTTCAAGCACTTTCTCTTCAAATTCTCGAAGGAATTCTGAATGAAACTTCATGCAACCTATTCTTCCAGTTTTCCAGAGCATCATCAGAGTCAGAGGACGCAAAACTTGTGCTGTTCCATTCTTTCCATCGATGGTAGGATGGATATATTATTCAGAGATATTATAAGCATGATCCCAGCTTCTACTGACTTCATCCTTCACTGGTTCAATATACCGGCGACCTTCCTAAGGGTCCATGGGAGCGATGACCCTGACATCCTAGTTTTCAAACGTCATGACCCATTTCTTGAAATTTATGATCACCATGCTATCATTATCCCACCCAATCCGTAGCAGCACAGGATAGGAACCTCCATCTTTGACTACTTCTATCACATCAACTTCAGCATGGGTTTTCATAACTTCAATATCGACAACTAGGATGGACTTTTTCCTGATTTGTTAGTCGCAACTGCACCAGCGACCATCCCAAGCTCGGATTCCCCATCAACTACCAGGTTTTCTTGGTCATAATGTTTACATATGATTCAAGATCCATAATAACAGATTCAACCTCATAATCTCCAATCTAGATATTCATCCTCATCTCCTTTCCTGTCTTCTTCTTTTGTAAGGAGTTCACTACAGAATCCTTTAATGCCTTATCCGGGTGGTACAATAATGTCTCAAGATTGACAAGGGCGTCGAGGTCCCTTGCCAGTGATAGACAACTCTCAAAGAACTGTTGCAAGGTACCATGTTGCCGCGATGGTCCTGCCTCTACAGATGGATCGAAAGCAAATGGCATGTCAATAATTGGTAACTTACTCTTATTTCTCCCGATTGCATGCTTGGATTTGAATAAAGTTTCCTTTTCTGTCGCAATATCAAATGATACTTTTTTCTTTCCAACGAGCTAAACTTTCTTCCTCGGTCCATCTTCTCCAGTTGTCGCACCAGCGCAATTTACAACCCCAACATCGACATCCTTCATGCACGATTCAGCTAGAATCGTGGCAACTGTCGATCCTTGGTTCAGGTTCTGAGCTTGATTCAATGGTGGGTTCTTATTCAATGGTTTATTCTAAGTCTAAGTCTATGGTGGGATCTACATCATCAGCTGGTTTTGTACTTGGAATATTGGCCGGTTCTGAGTCTGTGCATTCTGCAACTAAGGAATGGTTCCAGCCTGCCATTTTACAATTAGCTGAGGGAAATTTTCAACATTATGCTCACTAGTTGCATAGTATGTGCACTTCACATGAGGGAACTCCCTTTGATAGTGCCCGAATACTCCATAGGTATAACACTGGATTGATTCTAGACCTCGTCCTCCTCCTCAACCAAAGCCTCCTTCGTGTCCTCTGAATCCTCTGTGGAATCCTCCTCGGACTCCTCCTTGCTGAATCCTAGGTTGGGCCATTTTCTGCTGCAATGGATTTGGCTGCTGCTAGACATAATTCGCAGCTTGAACATATTATGGCTAAGATTGAATGAGTGGCACCTGATTATACGATGGTCATGGCACATATTGCGGTTGTGCTACAACCTATGGCTGAGGTGCAAACTGCGGCTACATTGTAAACTGCTGCTGCGGTTGCGCTAGGATAAAATGCATCAGGGGCAGTTTTGTATACTACACTTGCACTGCTGGTTGTGCCATTTGTGGCTGTGTTTTCATTGCCCGGGGGTCCTCACATTTCACGAAGTATGAATCATATGTCCTTTCCTATAGCAAATCATAAGCTCGGTAGTTTTTATCATCATGTCCTACTAACCGACAAAAGGTATAGTACAGATTTTCTTCCTTGGTAACCATCTTTTGCATGTATTTTCAATTCTCGTGTCAATTCCCATATACCTGACATATGCGACACCATGGTATACCAGCACAACTCAATGGATTTGGAGCTCCTGAAAGCAAATAATTTCGAAACGTCAAGCATGTATCCTTGGTATGTATGTCTGCATGACACTGGGTGCACCAAAGGTCATCACGAGATTTTGTGGCCTTCTTAATATCTTGCATTTGGAGCGTAATATTGGCTAACTGTGCTTAAATCTAGTTCATTTCGACCTCGGTTTCTCCTACCAGCGATGCCTCTAATTTCATCATAGTTTCCAGAGCCTCGCTCTATGTCACAATATTTTGCTGCATTAGTGGTTGTCTGATAAGTGGGACAAGCGCAGTGATTAACCACTCCTTGTACTAAACATCAATCATCTGGAAGTTGACTCGAGCCATCAACACCTTAAACCATTGGTCGAAGTCCCAAATTGTTTCATTAGGGAACTACTTGATTTCTTTTAGCTCGGTAATGTACTGAGCCTCAGATTTTGGTTTCTTGAATTCTTCAAACAATCCCTTACGGATATCGTCCAATGTTTTCATTGTGCCTCCCTAAGGAACCATCATGAATCTGTATACCACTCCAACGCATGACCCCTAAGGGTGGTTTCCATCTGGATTTTCTTGACATCATCATCTACAGTCTGTCGAGTGGTCCAGATCACCTCACACAAGAACCAGTATTTCTCTGGGTCGTTAGTGTCATTTCCATGAAATATTGGTAGCTTCATTTCATCATCCGCCATTCTAGGCCTTCTTCCTCCTACTGGTACTCTACTTCTAGACTATTTCTAACTCATTGGGAAAGTCGACAAAGATTGTATGTTTCTTCCTGGTGGTGGAGTAGGGCGCAGAGGTGTGGACACGTTACTACTAGGGCTCAATCCTGTCGTCCTTCCAGACGTAGCCTATGCCTGGCCGTCCTCATTGTCACTGAAAGGTCGCTTTGTCCTATGTGGTTATTCCTCACGACATCGCACTTAGATCGCAGTAGGACCTTCTCCCATCCTCTGCCTCTTCTCTCGAAACCTTGCTCCTCCTCTTGTACAACCACTTGTTTCCTCGACAACCTTGACACTTTCACCAAAATTCATGCCCATATACCCCTTACCTTTCCATGCATTTCCCCCTTTCATCGCGGTTACTATATCCTTCACACAGCATAGTTCCACTACTCTTGGTCCATATTCATAATACCTTTCTCACAAACCAGCTGTTTAATCGACAGCTGCAGAGACAACAAGAATCTACGTCGTGGTCCATTGAAGAACTCCCTTTCTGATTCGCTAAAGGACTTATTGGTATCAACTGCAAACTCGTTAATGTATCCCTCCAAGATACTATCCAACCACACCTCAACATCTCTCTATTCCTTCATGTCTATTTCTTGTAATTCCCGGATCAATTCTGGAGTCCAGGATGTCGGCTCTCTTCCTTGGAAATTGGCTTTCTTAGAAGTAAACTTCGCCAGCCACTCATACAAAACAACAGGAAACTCACAGAAGAACCATTCGTGAGGACCGTCATGAATATATATGTCCAACCAATTTCTCATCGATAGCTTCGGATTCTTATTTTCGGCTTCAGCAAACTCTTCCAGTTTTAGACCAAACCACCCCTCAATCTCTGGACGAGTCGGATCCCAAAACATATCCTCCTTTCAATCGTAGCTCGATCTTGGAAACGGAACCATTTTTTGGCAAAAACCCACCAAAAAATCCTCATTGACAGGGGTTCTCACTCAGTCGGCACCCAACCAATGCAATCTCCCTAAGCACCAGCCCAGCCAAGGGTTACCCTGCCTAGAAACATCCGCAAATCAGATGAAGACTCACTTGAGATGTTAAAGGGAGAGCTATCGGAACCAAATTTCTGGCAGTAAGAAGGGAGAAAATGGCATCCGATGGGGGGTAGTAGCATAAGCATCAGTTTATAGAACTAAGAAAGTAATCATAATCTATCTTCATCACTACATATCTAACAATCACATCATTCATTTGTTGCAGTAGGTCGACACAATAGTATAAAACAACTTAAACCATCCATTACAAGAAATGCAACCGAATCAAAAGAGATAACAAAGAAATCAGTAAACCATAATGCAAATGCAATAGAATTGGAATAGATCACAGCATCATAAATCATGACAAATTCAACATACTTCTCATTGATATCATAGCAGAGAAAACAGGAAGACAAAAGGAAACATTTATACAACAAGTGTTATATCATATTAATTATGTGCAAAGGATCCAAAACAGAAAATTATTCTCCACAACAGGAGGCTAAATACATCAAAAAACCTAGATAGATCACAGATACAAAGAAAATTCTCCAAAACCATAGGCATATCACACCAGACCTCAAGCAATAATCATGCTCAAGATCATATTGATGTTTTTCACAATTGCAAAACTAGTTCTATATATAGGCTTGCACCTTTTCATTGAAGGTCCACTTCTAACTATATTGTAACTGCTAATGACCTATGGCAACAAAACCTGGTCAAATAATATATTAAATACTCAAAACGGTTATTTTTTCTCCCATCTCGCTGATCTAGCCTTGCACGGTGTTGTGTGAGCTTGCGCAGCTGCCATGACACTGCGCAACTCACTAAACAAAACCCCTGCCAACAGTATATTATTCTAGTTTTTCATTGATTATATATACATATTACATATTTGGTTAGTTGTATACGATTCTGGGTATGCGTTCAAGATATATCAACATTATAGAACATGATCTCCAATGTTTGCATTAGTTATTTGGAATCAAACCTTTGCTTTCTGTTTCGATATAGATATGAACCTTGACAACGATTTCTAGTATATGCATCTGAACTATGATCATGATCTTGAACGTTTGCATTGGTTAAGGGGAATCAAAACCTTGCATTCTATTTTCCTTTTATACGGTTTTTAGCTTGTCTACCTTTTTTTATTTAATAGAACCAGTGGACTTCCTTCTATGTGTCTAGATTTTAAAAAATTCCTTAATGTTAAATCGTATTCATATATTTGAGTAGGGATGGATTAAGAGTCTAATAACCAACCAAGTTATCTTAAACCTTGAAGAGTCTTTTAGTATTATTGTTAGGATACCAGAAAGAACTTGTTAAGATTCATGTCGCATTTTGATCTTAGTATTGAATAGTTTAGAAATACTCATGGTGAGAGAATCTGTGAGGAGAATAGAAAGAAAGTGTGGAAACAATGATGTTGCAGATTGTAACCTTTTATTCTAATAAATATCACATGATGTGACAGTTTTGTGGGTGTAACCCATGGATTGGGTGAACCACGTACATTGGTCTCGATCATATGTGCTCTTGATGTACTCTTTATCTTATGTGTTCTTGAAGTATTTTCATCTTATGTTCTCTTGATGATTCTATTTATGCACTTCATTCTCTTGATAAATAATAATGTAAATTGTTGAGTATGGGTTGTTTCAAACACCAAACAATATCATTTAGTGAATGCTTATAATATGTTAGATAGTCTAACATGGAACAAAAGCTAGAGTTATTGATTAAAAGTCTTTCTGTAATGTATTAAGTAGTATGAAAATCTAAATCTTAGGAAGGATTGAAATAGATGAATTTAATACAATGAATTTATGGTATTTTGGATATAGCAAGTTGTCTCATATTTACTAACACCTTTCAGTGATTGTTTTGCATTGCAATTTTAGTTTTATATTATTATCACCCATAAGTCCTAAGGATAGTTGTTCGACGGTATAAGTGGTCTTTAGAAAGGTAAAATTATTTTTGTATCTTTACTGATTTGGGTATGTTACAGTTTACAGAATTATACAATAATAATACAAGAAAAAGCATAGTGCCTCAGTGTAATACTTTTTCAAGTCGATCATGTTTTACAGCTCTGGAAGCTTATTATCACCATAATCGATTAACTCGTATGCTCCCTTTTTTAAAACCTTTGACAAAATGTACGGGCCTAACCACATATTTAAATGTGTCTTGCCCCAAGGGTTCCTTATACTAGTCCTAGAACAAAACAAGCTCTCCTTTGGAGAAAACCCTATCTTTTACAGCTTTGTCATATTGGTGTTTCACCCGGTTCTTATGTGCTTCATTTGCATTGAGCACATCTTTGCATTGTTCATCTAGATGCTCTAAATGTAACAAAGGTTATTCAAACTCAGTAGTGTAAGTAAGTACGTGAATGGAAACTTTCAAGGATGATATCTCACATTCAACCAGTGTGGATGCTTCCACCCCGTGAATTAACTACATAGGTGAGACCCTGTGGAAGCCTTAACATTGGTTCGTTATGCCCAAAGTGTCGAATACAACATAATTTTCCAGTTTTACCTACTAGCATTAATAGTTCGCTTGAGAATGGTTTTCAAAGTTTTATTGACTTCTTCTACTTGTCTATTCGCTTGTGGGTAAAAGGAAGATGAGTGGTCTTACCTAAAACCTAACTTAGTGGTCAATTATGTCATCATCCTACTCTAGAAGTGACTTCCATGATCAGTGAAAATTTCCTTCAAGATATCGAAGCTAGCAATGATCTTATTGAAAACGAAATACGTCGTTGTCTCACCATCGGTTTTAAAGGTAGGAATTTCCTCTTCCCACTTCATGAAGTATTAAACAATGACAATCATATACATGTTCCCCCTAGAAGACACTAGGTTACATGTCATTAAATCAAACCCCCACTTGGTGAAGGGCCTTACCGCGATTATGGGAAAAAGAGGAGCATGGTGTGACCGCATTTTCCTTGTGTAAAGTTGGCACCGATGACAGTGTTTACCTACTTCCACACAATCTCTGAAGATGGTGGGATGGAAATAAATGGCACATAATATCTTCTGGGTCATTGCTAAACCAGATAAATGACTCCCACATGCTCCACTGTGAAAATCATTTAGTACAATCTCAACCTCCTCATGGGTGAGGCATCGACGCGAGATGGAATATACTCCTCGTTTATATATAGTATCACCAATTATGAGATAGTTTTTCACATTTACTCTTAGCTTATGTCAATATTCCCTTGAGAAGGTCGCAAGACATTTCAAAGTCTAGAGATGCACTACAATATCTCCGTACCAAGGATCATAGGTTGAAATCAAGAAAATGTACTCATCTGGAAATGGTTCATCCTCTATCACTATGCTTGCTTTAGTTGGGAACTCTAAGATCAGTTCCAGAATACTAGGGACTTCTTAGATTTAGAGGACTGAAAATTGAGGTCAAACTCTTGGATAATGACAATCCTTTTGTTAAACTTTCCCCTGATTATTTGTCAGGATAATACATGTTTAAATGGATTTAAGTTTGCAATAACAGTGATTGTCCTTAGAAGAATGTAGTGTCTCAACATTTGTACGGCGTAAACTACCGCCAGAGCCAATTTCTCGACGTGTGAGTATCTCAATTGAGGACCAGCCAAAGCATGACTAATATAATAGATAAAATGCTCATGGATCTCACCATATTCCTAAACTAGAACTACACCTATCATTGACACATATGCAGCCATATACAATATAAATTCCTTCGTGTAGTTTGGCAAGCACAAAAGAGGAGCAGATAGCAGTTCTCTTTTTAATGCCTCGAAAGATTGTTGTGTGGCTTCATCTCATAAGAATGGGGTGTCTTTCTTAAGAAAATGCATGAAACCCTTGGTGATCTTGGCATAGTTTACAATAAATCATCGAAAAAATATTAGACTTTCCTTTTAGACTTTTCAACTATCTGATGGATCAAGGAGGAGGAAGATTAACAATCGCCTCTACTTTTAAAGGATTGACCCGTATACCTCTATTGGAGACTATGAAATCGAGTAATCACCCTGATTCGATGCAGAAAACACACTTATGGGGATTTACGCTATTGTTGTAGTGTCTACACCGTTCAAAAATTAGGCGAATATGATCTGGATGATCCTTCCTCTTTCAAGAATGAGCAGGCAAATCATCTAAGTATGGTTCAACAATATGCTTAATATCATGGAACAAAAATTGCATTGCACGACGAAAGGTTGCTCCGACATTTTTCAAGCCAAAAGGAATATTTTTGTACACAAATGTACCCCATGGAAAAATGAAATCATTTTTGTGTTGGTCTTCTGGTTTGATCTGAATCTAGTTGTAACCCGAAAAACCATCCATAAATGAAAACACCTCGCTACCTACACATGCATCAATGATCTGATCAATAAATGGTGTGGGGTAGTTATCTTTGGGACAATCCTTGTTTAAATCATGGAAATCTGTACAGATGAAAATTAGTCCCTTGTCTCGTATCTACCAAAATAGGATTGGATACCCATTCTGTCAGAGAGATTGGGTAAACAAAACCAGTTTTCAGTAACTTTTCCACTTCAGCCTTGATAGGTGCCTCTTTCAGCGGATTTAAATATCTAATATTTTGTCAAATAATTTTGACATTAGGGTAAGTTTGGATTTCATGTTTGACATTAGGGATCGATTCCTGGTATCTCCTTGTATGACCAGGCGAAGACATCATAGAATTCTTTAAATAAGGAAGTGTAGTTGACAATATATTAAGGAGAACAGTTTGGCACCAATATGTACATTTTCCAAAACATATGGTTTTGTAGAGATATTGATTGGAATAGTGGTGGAAATTTTTTCCATGTTACCCTTAGCAAACATTCCCTCCTTGGGAAAAGGATTAACGGGAAGATCAATACCTTCCACTTGTCTCATATGGAACTCGACATTTTATATCCTACTCAGTTTCGAAACAAAGTAGGACTTGTGATGAACATCTTCACAAAAAAATTTAGGTCCAATCATGGCTTACAGAATGGCTTTGTCAAATGGAAAAATCGTGTCTAAGCAGTCGTAACAATATGTATAGTTCTCTGCCAATACGGGAAATTAGGATTCATCCAACTCTTCTGAGACTGGAGGAGTCAAGATGGAATCAACAGTAGCATCAAATATAGTTTGATAAGCTACTTCTACTGTTGATAAGGGAACTTGAGGTTCTTCTTGTTAAGGGAGGACACACGGTTCTGTTCTATATACAATCGTAGAGATATTCTTCCCAAAACTCATCGAGCATAAGTAATTTACGAGAGTGGGAATATCGAAAGTGTCCATCAACAATGTATACATCCCAGCTCGCTGACTTTCATTTATCAGGCACGACTGATCAATCAATGGTATGATAGAATCAGTAGTCTCCAAATGACCCTTCCAAGTATATGTGAGATGGTCAACAGTAACCAACTTTCCTTCGTGTGGGAACACAAGGACTTGGAAAATGAATGATGGAATAGTGCACATCGCATATGTCCAATTTCTCCCCATAAGTAAATTGTAGTCCAAAGGAGAATCAACTACTTCGATTTCCATGGAGACTGCTTTCCCTGCCAGTTTTATTTTAAAAGACAAAAGGATACCATGTGGATGGAAAGACCTTTCGTCGAAACCAGTGGACAAAGTGTTTCATGGGACCAACTTAGGGGATCCCAGAGCCTTCCAACATGAGATCGACATCACACATGTGGATGCACCTTCTTTAATTACTATTCGTCCAATTGTTTTTCAGCCATGGACAAGATTAATGGAAAAGGACACATGGTAAGGTAGGCATGGTTTAACTTCATAAATATTAAATTTATCCATCAAGCTTGTGGATTCCATACTTTCTATGGTCTCCAAGAGTGCATCTCACTGTGAAGGAAAAATATGGAGCACTCCTAAGGATGACATTGCACAAGGGGTTTGGGATAAATATTATACAACTGAGTATTTTGAAGCAGCCCTCGCATTAGGGTTATGAAATGTATTTTTAAAGACACCTTTCGATATCTTTGGCATAGGATCGGCCCGTTTTTCAATTATAAGTGGGGATGATGTCTTGGCAGTTTTCTTATCCTTCTGTTGAGCCTCCAACTTATAATTATTAGCTCTGGTCTATAAAAAAGCATGGGATCAAACAATATTTATATAAGATTGATCAATGGTGGGAGCACTTTGTGTGCCCCCATCATATTTTGAACTAGAATTTGTCGTTATGTCCTTGGGGAAACAGATCCTTCAGGATGGTTGCTTGTTGTTCTTTTAGAAACTTTTTTTCTTGACCTATTAAGGGGAATTGATAGGTCAAATGGTCTTCTTTGCAAAACTTTCAAGGGATTTTGACCTTCTTATTCTCTTTTTTAACCCCCTCAACATTGTTTGTGGGTTTCTTCTTGTTTTTATTCCCCTCACCCTTCTTACCCTTGTTATTTTTCCCACTAGGATGTTGAGTGCCCTTGTGGGTAGATTGTTCCGAATATACATTTGCATTCTGGGTTGAGGGGGTCCCAGTCTTGGATTCCCTCGCTGCATATTGCTTCACTAACAATTCATGGATTTGTTTAGTCAGTGAATCTACATTCGATTTTTCAATTGAACCTACCACACCATTGGCATGTGGTCTAGGATTGGGTTTTGAAAAGTCTGGATTTGACCTTGGCGTCTCAGGGATAATTTCATATAGAATCCTATACTAGGAATATATCAAATCCAGTTGTTTGTCCCTAAGAATGGCCTCTTCCTCTGTAGTCACTCCCAATGTGGAAACATATTTTGAAATATAAGGCAATAATAACTTCAAAAACCATTTTAGTAATAAATCTGGAGGAGTATTGGCTTTGATAAGACTCTTTCTCCTTCTCCACTCCTAAATGTGATCAAATATATGAGTGGCATTATTTTTTTGAAACATCGATAAAAGGTATGTACCAGCATCATACCAAACAAAAATTTGAAATTGATTCAAGAAAATGGTTTCCAAGTCAAGAAAACTATTGCATGCTACTAGCGAGAGTTAAATATACCACTTCATCACTACACTGACCAGTTTTCATTGAAATAGACTCAGTCAAATGGGATCATTGTTCAATGAGTTGGAAGAACACTATAAATGGAATGTTGTGACATGGTCACTTGGATCCTCACCAGTTTTTCCTTCGAACATAGGAATGTCTGAAGGTAATTTAATTGGGACCGATGGCCAATTCAGATCATGGCATAGAGGTTCATTCATTACTTTCGATAAGTCCGACAAGTTTAAAGTTTTCAAAAAGGGTAAACTAGATTGAGCCAAAGTTTGATATTGAGAAGTATGGGGCAAGGAAGTACCCACACTAGGGATCCCAACAGAGAGGTTGAGGTTTCCCCCAACCATCGGACACCAGCTGTGATGAAGTAGCAAGATTTTGAAATGGATTCCATCTAAAGGCCAAAGGATTTCTATCTTGTGGTGTGTGGTATTGTGTTCAACCAGTTCCATTTGAAGCAGACACAAGATTTGAGATTCCCCCACTAAAAAGTGAGAAGGTAGAGCTTCCAAAAGGAGCAGGAAACACTTGACTAGATTTCTAGAAGTTAAAACCTAAAAAGGGGTTTGGACCACCAGATGGCACAATGGTATAAGTAGGATATGTACCTACATAAGGAGCGGATGAATGAATGTGTCCTCCATACCACGAAAAACATTGGACACATGGAGTGGAACTACTAGGACCTCTTTGAGTGCTTTGGAATGAGGGAGAAGAAGAAAAAGGGACACTAGGAATCCCTATGACAAACATGCCAAATGGACCAGACACTCGATCACTTAGTGACACCAAGGTAGATGAACCGAATTTTAGTGACACTACTGGTACAGTAGATATGCTTGGCCTGGGTGCACTCTTTGTTGAGGAAGAGACACCATTGGCCATAAAGGATGAAGTGGGGGTAGAGATATCCCCCAGAACTTCTCCTACGCTAGACATTATGAAATGCAAAGGAAAACCAACAGCAGGAGGAACAAATGGATGAACTTGCACTAAAACGGGATCTCTACGATTAGTGAGGGGAGAACTGTAATTTCTTGCAAACTCTGGATCTTGAAAATATTCATATTCCACTGACAAGGGATCTCTCTAAGTATAACGAATTTCACATTATCCTGGACTTTGAATGACTCTAGTCACTTCAAAAGAACTGTGTGTGTCTAATATCCACCTTTGAGGGGGTGGTGGAGGCTCCATTGTTGAGAGCAGAGGAAGGTTTTGCAACCTTCGAGACCTATGGGGAGTTTTATCCTCCACAACTAAAGATTTGAAATCACACCCCTCAAGGTCAGACTATATCACAGGAAAACCATAGAGCACACTACCAGAAATCCCTAAGTATCACAAACACAAGCAGGTGAAAGATACAATTTCCAAAGGATATTCTGGGATGATTAGGGCCCAAAACAAACCAGTGAATATTGGAAAGCAGTTACTCAGGGTCTCGTGATAATTTTTCTGGGTGCAAGCATTTGAATCAACAAACCTCCCTCCTAAATTTTTATTATGGGTTTCCTCCCACGTCTTCCCTAGGTACAATGGAAATAGCCTTCCACCATTACCCGTGAAAGAACCAAAGAGTTTGGATACTAAGGATACCAAACTTACAACCATATTTCATTGGAACATTTTCAAGTATGACTAGCGTGCATGGGCAGGGTAGCTAAGCCTAAAATTCTAACAGCACTAACACCTCACAGGTCCCAAAGGTGGTACTGAAAGAACCCCCGTACACACAAAAATTTGGGTTTATACTTGAACGAATTACTGGAGGGGTATCTCCGCAAACAAGTCCTCACGAGACCTCGTGCTTGACTCGTGTGTTAGAGGATCTTCCCAGTAGATCTCTTGCAAACTTGGATTTATCTAATGATAAGCCACTAAGTTTGAGTTCAAATGATCTTAGATAGTTAAAAATCTCCTAGTCCAAGATCCTAGCCTAAGCTAGATGATGTATGACCCTAGAAAGAAAGTGTTACTAATAAATTTTAATTTATAGTGTTTTTTCTATGGTTAATATTACTCAAAGGTGGCAGAAGTGCAACTAATGGTGTTTTGACTCAATTGAAAGTAAAGATGATGTAAATAATTTCAAATACAAATCCTATTCAAAATTCTCTTTTTCCTTTTCCGAACAAATGAAAATTATTAAGAACTTTGGAAAACACAAGACTTCTTTTTATACATTTTCTTTTTGAAAAATACTTGAAAAACAAGCGTACAGAGAGCCTATATGAGACTTACAATGCAACTACAAATCATTTGTTTTATTTCCTTTTCAAAAGTAAAAATAAAATGCAAACTAATGAAACTAAGTAAGCTAGAAAGTATGAAAATGTATAAATGCAAGAGAGAGTGTTCAGACCTTATAATCACAACTTTGAAAAGTACTACAAAAGCTGACCTAAAACCCTACATGGACTGAACTACTAACCTTAAAATACGATTAGATCAAAAGGTCCAAAAAAGTGACAAGTTCATACTTCTACCAAAGCAATTTGATGCAGACAAGCATACTAGAGAACTGACAAAAGTCAATAACTCATAGAACCACTTCAACCAAACAAGTGAAGAGGCAATACCTAAGCAAACAGCTTGCACACAAAATCAAACCTGACATACTAAAACAAACTTGTAAGACAAGTTATAATTAGGGGAAATAGAGCAGTAATTACTTAGGAAACAACCCTACAGGAGTATTAAAAAAGACAAAATACTCAAAATAGGGGAAAACCCTATATTTTGGACACCTCCTATAGGAAATCATGATTTTCTAGTGGAAAAGCTGCGAGTGAATCACAATTGTTATGAAGACAACCCACGATTACAACTCGGGACTCATGACTATTAACACAATAAACCACGAGTGGCCCTTAAATTTTTCAAAAGAAAAATCAAAGGACTATGGATCCTAAGCACATAACCACACTGAATTAAACAAAGATAAAATCAAATCATCAAAGAAATTAAACATCAAAAACTGGACTGAAAACCTAATTGGAAAGGCCCCAACACAAACTAAACTCCCCAGTGGAGTCGCCAGTTCTGCTGTAATGGATATATACCTTATGACTTGGGGCCCTAGGGTCACCAACGTACTAGTTTTTGACTTGCAGACATATAAATATTACATAAACATATATAAGATAAATTGCCTAAAAGGGATGTGGACCTTGTTACTTATGGTTGATCCAAGATTTAGCCTTCTTATTCAAATTCTCTTCAAGCTTCTGACCTTCTGTACCTGCAAAAGATATTAGTGTCCCTCCACAGAAATCCTGATTTCTATACAGAGAAAGATGAAAAGATTATAATTTCATATAAAAACCAATAGCAATACATTTCATAATTCATAACAATGAGGACATGTGCAAATAAATTATGGAAGAAATTCACTCTTTATTTAGAAGTTGCAAGGAACATTATAACCCTATCTGGGACAAGCCTCTTTGCTGACCAAGAAACTGAGTTCTCTTTCTCCTCTTTCCAATGGATTCCTCCAGCATAACCTTACTCTTCAACTTGCTTCCCATGTCCTCTACCCCTCTATTTATACTTGTTGATGAGGAGAAGTTACGAGGTCTAGAAAGGTTAGAGGATTTGGGGAAGTTATGATTTTGAACCCAACTTCCCTTAACTAATCATGTTTTATTTTTAAAATTTTACCTTAAGGGACAAGAAGATGCATATATAGGAAACTCGTGAGTGACTCTCAACTTCTATGAAGGCAAGTCACGATTACAAAATATCATAGTTGACTCTCAGGTTGCATACGATCATACCCGTGAGTGACATGTGACTTGTCATAAGGAGAGTGGCAAGTGCAAGACAAAATCCTTTATAAACATGGGTAAGGTTAAAGGAAGGAATATGTATTAAGCCTTCACTTCATCAATAGTCTTTAGGAACCTTCAATTTATATTTTCCTTTTGTGTCTCGACACATTTGGTGTCAGTACTCAGACAAAGAAGTGCCATTTCATAGTATAACAATTGTGTGCGGATCGACAGTAGAGTTGTATAGAAGAGTGAGTCAATACAGGCTGTGTGCAGATCGACTATAGAGTGAAAGAGATAAAACTCCATATCTCTATGACTAGAGAGCATTAGAGGAGAGAGAAGTCTATAATATATTGTAGGATAATACCTAGATCAGAGTCTGCAGATGAGTGTCCAGATGAAAGGTGCATATATTTCGCATTCCAGATGAAGAGAACCTTTGTGTTTTTTCCCATATGGGTTTCCACATTAAAGACTACATTAATGTGTATTTGATGAATGTATGTGTGCCACATGAATGTATGTTTTGAATAAGAGTTTATTTTTTTTCTTATAAATAGTTATTGTATGTATGTGTCGCACCATTGCTAGGTGGAGTAGCTAATAAGGAATAATATTGATTGTTGCAATCTCTGTTGGTGGATAAATAGAGTAATATCCTGAATGTGCATAGTAAATATAAGTAATATATCCATCAAATTTAGTCGAGCGAAGTTGTAATGTGATGGGAGATAATAAATTCCCACCTAGCTGCAGAAACTTGGTTCTAGAAGTTAGCCATAAGAGATTGTTAGATTTTTAACATTAAGCTAGCATTATTAGGATCTTTTAACTGAGAGAATAACCAACATAGAAATCAAACATAAGATACAATGAACACAGTTTTTTTCCTCAGGGAAACCATAAATGGAGAAAATCCCACAACTTCCTCAGAGATAGAATTAGCACCATGAGTAAAACCCCAAAACAGTAAGATGATCTCCTGACAACAGTAACTTGTTTCTTCTACCCCCAGTGTCTTCTTATTCCTCAGCTATGTGTTGCAACTAAGTGTGAGTGAGTGTGTGTTAAATATAGAGGCTCACTCTCTATTTATACTAATTCCCAACTTGACTAAACTCAACTGGGGCCGACTTCACTAGCTGAGTCTAATAACCCTAGTGCCCCGGAACTGCGAGGACTTTAACCCTTAGACAAAAGGAGGGTTACCCACAATGACTTGACTTGACTTGTTTACATTATAGATTCTCCTGATCGAAACATCGGGGCATGACATGACTCAATTACATTCCAGACACATCCCAAACATTGGGGTATAATACATAAGATACATAGGTGAATACATTCCGAAGTTACAATTACATCAACACTCCCTCTTAACTACGAAGGTATTATTTTGACACAATTTTCAGCACTGGTCTTCTTCTTTGTATCGACTGGATCATCTCAGCATCGTCATATTCAAGTTGTCTTCGTCTTCAATTTTTCTTTGTCTTTAAGTCTTCTTCATCTTCAAGTCATCTTCTTCTTCAAGTCTTCTTCATCATGAGATCTGCATCATCACGACCACTGGATCATCATCAAATCTGGATCATCACTTGATCTAGATCATCAAGTCTAGATCATCATCACATCTGGATCATCACTTGATCTAGATCATCATCAAGTCTAGATCATTGTCATCATCGGTGCTATCTATCGATTCTTCTCGTCACAGGAAGTTCTACAGCGTCAATCTTGTAGGCCTACCCTTCATGTAGGTCTTCATCAGCGCTTATATCTAACACTTAAGTGAGAATGGCCCACCCAGCTCTTACATCTGACCTCATCTTCTTAGAAATTCATGCACAGCACTCACATCTGACCTCATCTTGTCAAAAAGGCCTAGCACTTACATCTGACCATGTGTAAACACATCGCACTAGAATGGCTCAGCACTTATATTCGACCATGTGCAAGCACACCGCATCGGAAGGGCTCTGCACTTACATTCGACCATGTCCGAAGACACCACATCGGAAAGGGTCAACACTTATAGTCCACCATACTTGAAAGCACCACATCGAAAAGGCTCAGCACTTACACTCGACCATGCTTGAAAGCACCGCATCGAAAGGGCACTCAGTCCCAGACTGAGGATTCCTGGTAACTGACCAAGTGCCTCCATTCTCCCAGAGAATGGCATCAGCCCTTATATCTGATCAAGTGGGACACATCCCTCAATCACATCAGAATGGGCATGCGTTCACATCTGATCCTGTCAGACTGCATCTTACAATTGTTTTAGAATAGCCCTCAGTCCTAGACTAAGTTTTCCTGGTAACTGACCAGGTGCCTCCACTCCTAGAATGGCATTTATCCCTTACATATGATCATGTAGAGACCAATCCTATAGTCACATCAGAATGGCTTAGCACTCATATTTGACATGTAAGGAACCAAATACTCTCACCATGACATAATAGATCAGCCCTTACATATGACCATGGAAGGAACCTAATCCTCTCACCATGTTAGAATGGCTCTCGGTCTTCATCATCTTCTTTTGGAGGAAACCTCGATCTGGAGAACACAAAGATTCTCCCTGAAGTGCTCAAACTTCACTCTAGCCAATGGGTTCGTCAATACATCAGCTATCTATTCCTCCGTCGCAACATACTAGAGCTTCACTACTCCTCTCTGCACCATATCCCTAATATAGTCATACTTGATCTCGATATGCTTCGACCTGTCATGGAACACAGGGTTCTCTGAAAACTTCACACAACTATGGTTGTTGCAATATATACAAGTAGGATCCAACTAGAGATCAAATAAATCAGACAGTAGCTTCCTCAGCCATACTTCCTCACAACTAGCTGAACAAGATGCAACATACTCTGTTTCAGCTGTACTCAGTGCCACACAGGATTGCTTCCTGCTAAACCAAGGGATCACACCTGATCCCAAACTGAAGCAGCATCTTGAAGTGCTCTTCCTATCGATGGCACTGCTTGCCGAATCTGAATCAACATAACCCTCTAGGTTAATCTTCTTATTTTCCTCGTACTTGAGCCCATAGTAAATTGTACCCTTCAGGTACCTCAGAATATGCTTTGCAGCAATCAAGTGAACATGTCTCGTATTTGTCAAGAACTGGCTCAAGTTTTTCATAGCAAAGAAATTATTTGGTCTCGTGTTCGTTAGATACATCAAGGACCCAATCATCTGACGATACATTGTAGCATCAACCGCTTCTGATGAAGCATCACTCAATAGCTTCAGGTTCGATGCCATAGGTGTGGTTATGGCCTTTCAGTCCATCATTTCGAATCTCTTTAGGATCTCTACTGCATACTTCCCTTGTCCAAGGAAGATCCCATCCGCATTCTGCCACACCTCCATGCCTAATAAATAGTGCATCATTCCCAAGTCTTTCATTTAAAACTCGGCAACAAGTTTCCTCTTCGTATCAGCAATCAACCCATCCATACCTGTTACAAACAGATCGTCCACATATAGTAGGAGTATCACTGGATTGCCATATTCAACCTTGTAGTAAAGGTTGGAATCTTCTTTACTCTTGGTAAAGCCCAAACTGGATAGGAAACCATCAATTCTACTGTACCATGTCTTGGGTGCATGTTTCAAACCGTACATGGCTTTCTTCAATCTACACACATGAGACTCTCTGTCATGTGTCTCAAAACTGAGTGGCTATTCCACATACACTTATTCTTCAACTACACCATTCAAGAAAGCAGTCTTGACATCCATCTAGTGTATCTTCCATTTCATCACTGCATCCAGAGCAAGTACTGATCTGATGGAAGTGTATCTAGATATAGGTGCAAAAGTTTCTTCAAAATCTATTCCTTCTTTCTAGGAGAAACCTCGAGCCACAAATCTTGCTTTATGTTTCTCAATGCTGCCATCTGCAGCATGCTTGATCTTGTAGATCCATTTGGACAACATCCCAAACATCATTCTTCATGATCGATTGATACTCTTCGATCATAGAATCCTTCATTCTTTCCGTTCTGCCGCTTTTTCATAGTTAGAAGGTTCTTTATCAATAATGTCACATAGTAAGGCTACATAACTAGAATATGATCTAGTTTTCTTTCTTCCTCTGGGTGTTTATTCTGAAGCTCCATATCTTTATGCACCTTGGATAATTTCACATACCCAAGCAGGTTTCCACTTATGAGGATTCTTCTCTAGAGATGGATCTACAGTTTCTTGAGGTTCTTCAAATTCTCGATCTTCTTCTTGAATTTCTTCGTTCATGGTTGTATCATGAATTCTGGGATTTTCTGCTTCTTCAGGTTCTTCAACAGGTTTCTTTCTGGATTTGTTGTAAGTTGTGTCTTCATCAAATGTCACATCCCTGCTGATTTCAATCTTCTTGAATCCTGGGAAGTATATTCTGTAATCCTTCAAGCTTTCAGAGTATCCCAGAAATATACCCTTCTTTCCTTAAGCATCTAATTTTGTCCTCTCCTCTTTTGGAATGTGTATGTACACAAGACAGCCAAATATTCTAAGATGGCTGACTTATGGTTTCTTGCTGGAGAATACCTCTTCAGGAGTCTTATTCTCAAGTACTCTGTGTGGAGTACGGTTCTGTACATACACCGTTGTTCTTTATGCTTCTGCCCAAAGATGCATAGGAAGATATTGATCATGAATCATAGCTCTTGCAGCTTCCATGATAGTTCTATTCTTCCTTTCTACAATCCCATCCTGTTGAGGATTAAAAGGAGTGGACAACTCCCTCTTAATCCATGAGTCTTTACGTAGCTCTTTGAATTCATTCGAAGTGAATTCTCCTCTATTATCTGATCGAAATGTCTTGATCTTCATTTCAGTGTGGTTCTTGATCAAGGCTTTGAATTCCTTGAACTTACTAAATACTTCATCTTTGTTCTTCATAACGTATATCCATTCCTTTCTATAAAAATCATCAATAAAGGAAACATAGTATGCATACCCGCTTAGTGAACTGGATGACATTGGACCGCCTACATCAAAGTGGATGATTTCCAAGATTCCTTTTTCCTTGCTTTCGCTACTTGGAAATGTCTTCTTTGTGTTCTTCCCTTTCGTACATCCTTTGCATACACCTTCATGTTTTTTTTGCATTTCTGGAAGACCTTCAACAGCTTTGCTTGCAAGAGGTAGTGCTCTGTAATGCACATGTGCAAGCCTTCTATGCCAAAGTTCATTTGGCTCTACTGTGTCATGGACCAAAGCTTGTTCTGGATGGCCCTTGAATTTGTATAAGCCTCCTTCTTGTTCCCCAATCACTACTGCATCATCGATAGTCTTTCCTCTTGGCCACATGATGACTTGACCGTCTATAAATGCAACCCTCATTCCTTTTGCATCTAATGAATATATGGAGAGAAGGTTCTTCTTTAGTCCTGGCACAAACAATACTTCTTTCATTGTCATAGACTTTCTAGAGTCTAGCTTGTATGAGGATTCCCAACTACCTTTTATTGGATACTGGTAGTCATCTCCAAGTTTCACCTTGTGAGGTGATTTATGTTTAGATAATTTCACAAAGGATTCCTTGAATCCTGTCATGTGCTTGGAAGCACCACTGTTTATAAGCCAATCATTGCTGCCATGTGTGATAGTTCCCATGAGAGCAGAAATCAAAACATATTCTTCATCACTTGAAGAATCATCACTAACTTGTTTTTTTCTCTTTCTGGAAGGTTCATCATCCTCTACAGCATGAGCATGATGTCTTCTCTTGTTTCCCTTCTTCTTGTGAGAGCTACTTTTATTCTTAGGATAGTCTCTAGCAAAATTTCCTTTTTCATCAGATGCATAGCAAATGTACTAAGACAAATCTCTAGGCTTTCTAGAGTTATTCTTTTGATGAGAGTACTTTCTTTTGTGGTGGCTGGATCTGGATTTCTTGTATTGTACTGTGAGAGCTTGATCTTCACTTCCCATCTTCTCTTCTCGAGCTGCTATCCGAGCTTCTTCTTGAGATCATTCTTCCTATAGTCTACTGAACTTGACCAACTTCTTTTTGGCACAGATTCCATGAATAAAGGAGTCCCATGATCTAGGGAGACCATTCAAGGTGGTCAACACAATCTCTGCATTCTCTACTTCTTCATCTACTGCTTCCAATTGTTTTTTGATCTGAGAAACCCTTTTGAAGTAAGACTGGATGGTCTCTACATTCTGGATCTTCACATTCTTCAACTGGTTTCTCACAGTCATCTTCCTATTTATGTTCTTCCCTTCAAACAATTTGGTTAGGGCATCAAGCATAGCTTTAGGTGTCTTGAGGGAGGGCACCTGTGGTATGAGCTGATCCTTGATAGAATCAGCAATGAAACTCTTTTACATAACCAACTTCTTCTTATGTAAGGACTTTTCCTCGTCTCCCTCTAGAACTGGAACCTCCTCATTGATGTAGGAGTCCAACTCATTTTCTTCCAGGACCAGGGAGATCCTATACTTCCAAGCTCGGAAGTTATCAACTCCCTCAAGCTTTTCATCAAGCTTGGTATGATGAGACATCTTAACTGAGAACCTCAAATGGA
Source organism: Pseudotsuga menziesii (assembly GCA_001517045.1). NCBI lineage: Eukaryota > Viridiplantae > Streptophyta > Pinopsida > Pinales > Pinaceae > Pseudotsuga > Pseudotsuga menziesii. Next base: position 86,594 of record LPNX010093466.1, on the reverse strand, counting down.
AATACAAAACAGTTAGATCTTACCAATTCAAGATGTCGGATATGGATTTGGAGCTGAAATCCTGCAGTACTAGTTCAGGAGCATATTAGGGTTTTACTTTTCTGGAGTTCTGTCCAACCAAATGCTTTGAATTTGATCCCTAACTTCGATTTTGGGGAGGAGATCAATCCAGGATTGGGATCACTAAGAAGGAGAGTTAATCCAACCTTCTTTTGCTGAAAATATGTGGAGGAAGATCCACAAAGTAGGAATCCCTATTTCCCACAGCTGCACAGTGTCTTCTTCTTAGGTTAGCTCTAATACCATGTTAGATTTTTAACATTAAGCTAGCATTATTAGGATCTTTTAACTGAGAGAATAAAAAGGATAGAAATCAAACACAAGAGACAATGAACACAGTGTTTTTCCTCGAGGAAACCATAAATGGAGAAAACCCTGCAACTTCCTCAGAGATAGAATCAGCACCAAGAGTAAAACCCCAAAATAGTAATATGATCTCTCGATAGTAGTAACTTCTTTATTCTAACCCCACTGTCTTCTTCTTACTCAGCTATGCGCTACGACTGAGTGTGAGTGAGTGTGTGTTAAATAGAGAGGCTCACTCTCTATTTATACTAATTCTCGACTTGACTAAACTCAACTAGGGTCGACTTCACTAGGTGAGTCTAATAACCCTAGTGCCCTGAAACTGCGGGGACTTTAACCCTTAGACAAAAGGAGGGTTACCCACAATGACTCGACATGACTTGTTTACATTATAGATTCTCTCGATTGGAACATCGGGGCATGACATGACTCAATTACATTACAAACACATCCTGGAATAAACATCGAGGTACAAGACATAAGATACATAGGTGAATACATTCCGAAGTTAAAATTACATCAACAGAGATATCTCAGTTGAGACTGCATCTACGTCGCAGGTGCTATCAACTGAGCCTTGCTCTTTCGAACCGATATGTGGTGCTTTGTTGTCGTACAAAGAAGGTTTGAACCTGGGTCAAGGGACAAATTCCAACAAATGCTTCCATTATCGGGACACTCAATCATTGTGGTGAGGGATATGTTTGGCATCTGAGGAAGCTGGAAATTCAAGAGTGGGTGGACTATAAAAAATTAGAGTTTGCACAAGAAGACAGTGAAGGATCGCAGTTAAATCCAAAAAACTGGTTGGAGCCATACCTCTATATGGATATTCAAGAAATTTTCTTTTGCGAGTTTCCTATTGTGTTGTATGAGTGGTTGTCGAAGCTAGCAACCCAGCAAAAAAAATTCCAAGGGGAGGAACCGACAAAGTGGAATCCTTGGCTGATCTAGCGACTGAAGAGTGTTAGAAACCCTGTGTCGAGGGCTATTGATTTTTGCGTAGGCACTATTTTGGAGGGATACATTACTAAGTTTGTTGTCGACACAATAACATCATATAGTGAGGAAGAAAGAAAAAATTTCAAAGTACCACGAGGAAAATACTTGACATATTTAAGAACTTGGATAAATATGCTTGTATGTGAAAAAGGAATCTTGAGAATAGATTATGACGAGTAAAGAACTGTATATAAATACCTAGGTTATGTCATAGAATAAGTGCATGAAAAATGGAGCAAAGTGAGCTGAGATGTTCCCCGGTGATAGTGGAGCTTCCCTAGAAGGTGGACGTCTAAGAAGCGGAAGGATATTTCGGTCTGGGAAAAGAAGAAAATTGTGATAAGAAGAGGAACTTGCAGTATGACCATAGGAGAATACTATGATTTGACATCACACTTTGACAAAGGTTCTTGCAATGATGAAGAGAAATATCAGCCTATATCATAAAAAGAAGAAGAAGAAGCAAAAGCTCTGGATCCAGAGTATGAAAATGGTACAAATCCCGCGTACATCTTCAGAGGTAAGATCCAAAAATTTGTATCGTAGTGGATTTGTAAATATAACTAACAATAATAGTGGAAATAGAAGGAAATGGATTCCTGTAAGCCAAACTTTTTGTCCAAGCATAAAAATAGTTAATATAATGGTTGGAAAAGATTGTAAGTTACCAATATTCAATGGAAATGGGTCAGAATACCCATAGCAACATTGGTTTCTATGTGAAGCCATATGGACTATGCAACAAGTCCAAGATGATGCAATAAATAAGGAACATATGATCACGACTCTGAGGGGTCTTGCGCTCGACTAGTATATGACTTTTTATGTGGTACCGATAGGAACCGCATAGAAAACGCTTGACCGAATTCTAGTGGGATTAATATATCAATTTAGAAAGGATAAATATGAATCTCAATGTATTACAGAGATTAAAGAGATGAAAAATTTCCTACATAGTCTGTGTGGGAATTCGACCAAAGATTTAAGACATTAATGTCTAAAGTAATCTTTCATATGTCAAACGTCCAACACAAGGAATGATTTATTGCAATGCTTTTTCCACACATCCAAATTCTATTAATGCAACAGAATATTGTTTCGTAGACTAATGCTCTAGAGATAGAAATGAAGTTGTAATCCTCACCAATTGGAGAGATCAATGCAGGAATGATGTTGATTCATTTCCCACTTGCTAACCTTATGCTGCAACTCTAGGACATTAAGAAAGGGAAGGAAGTCCAACAAGAAATCTGGTGACCTAGATGCAGAACTGAAGGACACCACAAGGATGATTTCCAGGCATTCAGGAATTATGTCGCAGCATGAGTGTTGAATCCAATAAATGCACAAGGGATTCCTTAGTGTATAATATGCCAGACTAAAGGCCATCGGTCAGAAGAGTTTTTATTCTTGAAGAGGTTATAAGTATGTCAGCTAGTCTGTACTGTAAATTTTGTAAATCCGTAGGCCATGATGAGAAGGATTGCAGAGATTTCTAGCTGCTTCAGGAGAAAATGACGGATACCTATTTGATAAATAATGAAGAGCAGATGCAAGCTGAGCAAGCACAAGCTCAATATACATCAACCCAATATCAACAAAATTTGTATCCTCAACCCTAATATCAACAAAATTAGTATCCATAGCAACAATACCCGCAACCAATGGGGGTGGAAATTTTTTAGGTCAAGGATAACAATAATGAGGAATAGGATTTGGTTGTATAAGACGCCAAATAATATGTTATAATTGTGTACAACCTAGACATTTTGCTAAGGACTGAACGAGCCCTACAAAGACATGTTCATATTGCAAAGCCTTTGATCATATTGTCAAATAGTGTCTGCAATTGATTGCAAACCAGCAGGCTTGAACTGTGGGAAATCCCAATCCAATGCATAATCCTAACCTGGATCCCAACTAGAATATCCAAATCATTTATGTTGAGCCGAGAGAATAAAATATTGTTGCCATGATAAGAGGAGGTGATGCGACTGGAGCAAACCATGTGATTGGCAACAAAAAATAATGTATCATTCGACATTCAAAGAGAAAAGTAAGTATTCATTGACAAGTGACTAGAATCCATCGACAAGAATCAAGCATCGACGTCTTCTTCTACACTGCCAAGAAGAACGATAAGGGACATGCCTAAAAGATTCAATCAGTTATTTTGAAAGCAACTGACGGGAAATATTAGTATACTTAAAGATGTTTTCAAAAGTTTCTTATCACTAATACATGATAAAGATTTTGTTGTAGAATTGACATATTTAATATAAGAACATAAATAAGAAGTGCAAGAAGACAGAAGAATAAACCATGTGGGAAAAAAATTTAAGATCAGCCGTGAGTTAAGAATGACTGCCCAGATAAGAGATTATGATATGAATTACATTATCCTAAATTTGGGATCTGACGTCAAAATTTTGACGAGACAAACATGGGAAATCATGGGAAAACCAAATCTGATTGGTCTCCCATTCATCTCATATTATCAAATCAACTGAAAATCCTGCCTATCGGTCGACTAACTCAAATACTTGTTGATGTAGAATTCTTGAGAACATATGTTGATTTTGAAGTAATTGACATTGTCGATGACACAAACCCGTATCATGCACTTTTGTAGATCGACTAGGCGATCGATAATTAGACTATCTTCAATTTTAAGAAAATAATCTTATCATTTGAATATTCTTAGTGAAGGGTGGTTGCACCAATTAATCTGCTAGAAAGACAGAGATATCTCAAACTAGTATATAGTGAGGGACAAGGTGACTATCTCAACCATATTTATAACATCACGTCTGCAAGAAACAACTATACAAATCCAACAAATGACGTAAATATTTATTGGTGAAGCATTATCTCATGTACATCAGATCCTAACGAACCATTGGAAAAATGGCAGAATCAACAGCATGAAGTATCCCTGAAGAAGTGCGCAAGAATTACAAGGTCTGTGCGACAGGTAAGATCCAAAGCAAGTGATATACCTACCTTGGAACGTTTACCTAACCTTGCATATTTTCTGACATAGTTTGAAGAAAAATTCACAAAACATCAGTTCTTTTCCACCCTAGACTTCATGTTGAAAGCTACACTTGCCAGATGGTGAGTCGCACATAAAAAATCTATCTCAGAGTGGCCACAATGTTGAATATTGTTGGACATAAGGTTCAAAGAAGATATCAATTATACTGGTCAAAAATATAAAGAATTGACTAATCCTATTGACCGTATTGATTATTGGTGTGTGACATGGGAAGCATGTCCATGACAAGAATGGATTCATCAATACATACACACGTTAGACATGATACCAAGGAGCTAGTATACATAAGTTGAACTGAGATGAGGAACAATTAAATGGGATGAATTAGATACTGGTTTCATACACAAATTTGAATTTGTTGATGATCATCCATCAATTGACGCCTCATTGAAAGTAATTAAAATAAAGATATTTCAACATATCCATGTCACAATGACAAACTTCAATCAGTGCAGCGCAACAATTCAACACTAGATGGAGTGCTACAATGTGATGGGAGAACTTGACTATGATGACCCACTCAACGTAAACATACCTGAGTCTGAAGGTATGTGCAAAGTGGAAGGACTTGGTATTTCTAGTGACCAATTTATAAATCCACTAAAAATCAAGAAAGAAAATATTGGCACCCTAGAGAATACAAAAATTTCCAATATTAGAGATTACTGGGATCATGAGACTGTAAGGAAAATCATAGATATATTGCATTAGTTTCAAGATATGTTCCCTATGAAATTATCATACATGAAAGGGATCAGCAAAGACCTTGGAGAAATGAAGATACCTTTAAAGCCCGACGCAAAACCGGTCAAGCAACAACCATACTAGTTGAATCTGGAATATAAAGAAAAACTCAAGACAGAGATGGATCGAATGATGGATGCAGGTATCATAGAACCTATAGAAGAATCAAAATAGATCATCTCGATAGTAGTGGAAGACAAAAAGGATAGGGGTGAAGTAAGAATTTACATCGATCTGATAAAATTGAACGATGCTTGTTTACATGACCCATTTCTGACTCCATTTATAGATGAGGTACTTAGAAGTGTTGTGGGTCAAGAAATTTATTCATTCACTGATGGTTTCTCTGGCTACCATCATATTAGAATCAAAAAGGAAGACCAACATAAGACAACCTTTGCGACGGAGTGGGGTTGTTTCCATTACACGATAATGCCCGTTAGAATCAAGAATTCTCCTGACTTTTTTTTTCTAGAATAGTAGTAGCTTCCTTTAAATATTGTATTCATAAATATCTTGAGGTCTACTTTGATGATTTGGCAGTATTTGGGCTCATTAAGGATCATATTGAGATCCTCGAGATGATGCTGGAACGTTGCCACCAATATCAAATTTCACTAAACTTAAAGAAATGTATATTTTGTGCCCCATTTGGAATTTTGTTGGGGCATGTAGTGTGTCATAATGGAATATTAGTTCACCTTGTCAAAATTGCTATTATCCTCAACACCACAACCTACAATAGTAAAGAAATTGAGAGCTACAATGGGACATAAAGTATACTACAGAAAATTTATCAAACGATATGCGAAGGTGACTGCTCCGATGGAGAAGTTACTAAAGAAATATGTTAAGTTCCAGTGGACAAAAACTTTCCAAGCGAATCTAGACACTTTAAAGAACAAGATGGTTACAGCGCCCATACTTGTATTTCCAGACTGGAAAAAAGAACTCCATGTACATGTCGATGTGTTGTTAGTCGCACTCGATGTGGTACTAGCGCAACTTGGTGAAGGGTCAATTGATCATCCTATTTCCTTTGTCGGTAGAAAATTTTCAATAGTAGAGAAGAACTATACCCTGACATAAAGAGAAGGGTTAGCTATGGTATACTCTCTTGATAAATTTAGACACTACTTGCTCGGTGGACATTTTAAGATGTACATAAACCATTCAGCATTGAAATACCTTATTAATAAACCAGCGTTGGGTGGGGACATTTTTCGATGGATTCTCCCTTTTCAAGAATTTGAATTTGAATTCAAGGTTAAACCCAGTCAAATGAATTCAAGACCAGCCACCTTTCAAGGATTGAAAGTAGTGATGAACCTGGTAACCTGGATGATAGTCTCCCTGATGTGGAAGTATTTGCGATAACATTTTTTTATGATCAATATGGAGACATCATACAATGTTGTGGTATGGGTTATGCACCAGTTGAATTTTCTACTGCACAAAAGAAGAAGTTAGTTGTGCGAGCTACAGACTTCTAGTTAATCACTAGATAGTTATGTAAAATGGGCCCTAATGAGATTATTCATCACTACGTCTTGGACCATGAATGACCTATGATACTAAATGAAGAGCATGTTGGCGTCACAGGAGGACACTTTGCTAGAAAATATATAGTGTGAAAGATATTGCAAGAAGGATTTTGGTGGCCTACCATGCATAAGGATTCCCAAAAATATTGTCACAACTATGATGAATGTCAAAGAACTGGAAAGTCGTCGCGATGAGATGAAATTCCATTAGTACCACAATTAAGTCTGCAGGAATCCGATAAATGGGTCGTTGATTTTTTAGGTCCTATTAGTCCAACATGGAAGCGCACAAGTGCCAGATATATAATTGTTGTGGCCAACCACTTAACCAAATAAGTCAAAGCAGCTTTAGCAAAATATTGCACTACTGCGACTACTACTAAGTTTTTATTTGAAAATGTTGTGACTAGATTTGGATGCCCAAAAAATTTCGATAAGCGAACCAGGAACACACTTTCTCAATCAGTTGATTCATGAAATAACGGAGGAATTACAAATCCAGCATATAAATACAATGCCATATCACCCTCAAGCAAATGGTGATGTCGAATCATTTAACAAAATCCTAGAAAATGCATTGAAAAATATTTGCAATGTCCAAAGACATGATTGGGATCAAAAAAATTCTGTACTATTGTGGGAATATCACACAAACTATAAAAAGTTGACATGATGAACTCCATTTCACCTAGTGTATGGAAAATAAGTTTTGATTCCCATGGAATACATTGTACCCAGCCTAAGGATTGTTGTGATCATGGAGATGATAGATGTTGGTGTTGTCAAGGAAATATTGTTGCAACTGATAGAGTTGGAATAAGATCATTTTGTTACATGATATCATAAAAACATTGAGAAAGAACAGCAAAAAGGATGGCATGATCGCCACCTCAAGAACAATTAATTTTAGGTTGGAGGACTTGTTCTTATGTATGATAGCAAATTCTAAACCACCAGACGCACTCATCGGTAGACCCACCAGAATGCAAAGTATCCATTGGAAAAATATGTTGGTCCAAACCAGAGTTTGGATTATGACAAACAATGACGAGATCCTACAACATTGCCATCAATTATACAAGAATATCAAGATATATTTGGTGATGATTACTTAAGAGAAGAAGATGAGATGGCAGAATCCATCGACGATAAAGAAAGGTTGATGAAAATAGTATTCCTACGGGAAGGAAGAAGTCAAAGAAAAGAATGTCCAGGAAATCACTTGGTATTTCATCTTTAGATTTCCAAGAAGTCCAAATTATAATTGGTGATGTTGATTATCTTTTCCCTCTCATCAGTCCTACCTCTCCAAAGTAGTAAAATTGAAAACCAAGGAAATAAGGATAACAGTAGCAGAAGTTGTGAAGAATATAGAAGATGCAAAGGCACTGTGTGCCAAGGCCATGGAACAAGTTTCTTAGACTTGGGAAGCATTGATCGAAAACGCAGAGCTAGAAATAGTCGCAGAGCAGCTGCACATTTCTAATACAAAAGAAAATTGGCTAAAGAATGAGATGAAGAAGTTACCCTTAGCATAGAAAATGGCTAAGGCTACTGAAATGAAGAAACTTCAACAGCAAGTCACAACGCTCCGAACTCAACAGTAGTAGAGGACTGAAAAATTCACAAAGTTGCATAATGAAGAAAAATAATTACATACATCATTCAACATGTACATCAGAAGGTGCGATGAGCAGCAGAGACCATAGGACTTGTAACATCTGAACACATCAGTTTCGACCTTGTGGAAAACTTGCAGAAGGCATAAGATGATGTTCGACGAGAGACAAAGGAGATGGTGAAAATATTCCAATATTTTCAAAGTAAGTCATCACAACTACAGAAGTTTTGGAGTAGAGCACAATGGCTCAAGATGGCCCACAGGTCAATTTTGGGGGCATGTTGGCCCTAGGAGAAGATAGCCAGAATTCAGTTTGAATTATACTTGTCATGAGAAGAGCTCGGTTGCGCAACAGAGGAAGCTGTGACGGAGGATGAAGGATGATAAAAGAAAGAAGCTACATAGGAAGTTATGATGTAGGAAGAGATAAGACAGAATAAGTAGCGAGAGAAGGAAAGTTGCAAAAGAAGCAACCTTGAAGGAAGAATTCTACGACAGAAGGAAAACATGAGACGAGATCGGCTACAATGGAAGGAACCATGAAAGACAGCGTGTAGCAAAAAATTAGACAACTCAGGATATCATGGGTAAGAAGTCAGTTAGAGTTACACGTGCTTTAGGGAATAAAGCATCTTTGTATTTTGGGTCAATAGTTCCTACTGACAGTTGTAATAGGAATGTATGAGAATAAAAATGACATCTTGTCGGCTAACATAATGAAGTCGTTTGATCAGAACATGTAAATATTATTTAAAAATAAGAACCCAAGTTCTATGTGGGTTACTTACCTCCTAGTCTGTTGATTCTTGGTCGGTCATTCATGTTTGTTACTTCCTAGTTAGTATGTGTTTGTTGTAAGAGTTGAAGAGTCGAATAAAAGAGGGAGTTAATCCAGGATGTGTGTGGACCTATGGTAGAGTTATAGAGAAGAGTGATTTGATCCATGATGTGTGTGGATCGACTACAAAGTAAAAGAGAGAAAAATCCAAATATCTGCGACTAAAGAGAATGAGAGGAGAGAGAATTCTGTATAGAGTGTAGGAGAATATCTAGAGGAGAGTCTACAGCTAAGTGTGCAGACAAAAGGTGCACATATTTCTCATGCCAGATGAAGAGTGCCTTTGTGGTTTTTACCAGATGGGTTTTGTTATATTTTTANACAAGCACAACAATCAAACACAAGAGACAATGAACACAGTGTTTTTCCTCGGGGAAACCATAAATGGAGAAAACCCCGCAAATTCCTCAGAGATAGAATCGGCACCAAGAGTAAAACCCCAAAAAAGTAACATGATCTCCTGACAGCAGTAACCTCTTTCTTCTAGCCCCAGTGTCTTCTTCTTCCTCAGCTATGCACTACAACTGAGTGTGAGTGAGTGTGTGATAATTAGAGACGCTCACTCTCTATTTATAATAATTCCTGACTTGACTAAACTCAACTAGGGCCGACTTCACTAGGTGAGCCTAATAACCCTAGTGACATGACTCAATTACATTACAGACACATCCCAGAATAAACATCAGGGTACAAGACATAAGATACATAGGTGAATACATTCCGAAGTTACAATTACATCAACACTCCCTCTTAACTAGAAAGGTATTCTTTCGACACAATTTTAAGCACTGGTCTTTTTCTCTATATCGACTGGATCATCTTGGCATCATCATCTACAAGTTGTCTTCATATTCAAGTCTTCTTCGTCTTTAGTCATCATTGTCTGCAGGTCTTATTTTTCTTCAAGTCTTCTTCATCTTCAAGTCATCTTCTTCTTCAAGTCTTCTTCATCATGGGATCTGCATCATCATGACCATTGGATCATCATTGCTAGATCATCACTGTATCATCATCAAATCTGGATCATCACTTGATCTAGATCATCATAAAATTTGGATCATTATCACATCTGGATCATCACTTGATCTGGACCATCATCAAGTCTAGATCATCGTCATCATCGGTGCTATCTCTCGATTCTTCTCATCACAAGAAGTTCTACAGATTCAGTCCTATAGGCCTACCCTTCATGTAGGTCTTCATTAGCACTTATATCTGACACTTAAGTCAAAATGGCCCACCCATCTCTTACATCTGACCTCATCTTGTCAGAAAGGCATGCCCATCACTCACATCTGACCTCATCTTGGCAGAAAGGCCTAGCACTCACATCTGACCATGTGTAAACACATCATGCCAAAATGGCTCAACACTTATATCTGACCATGTGCAAGCACACCGCATTGAAAGGGATCTGCACTTACATCCAACCATGTCCGAAGACATCGCATCAGAAAGGCTCAGCACTCATAGTCAACCATGCTCGAAAGCACCACATCAAAAAGGATCAGCACTTATATTCAACCATGCTCGAAAGCACCACATCAAAAGGGATCTGCACTTACATCTAACCATGCTTGAAAGCACTGCATCAAAAGGGCTCTTAGTCCTAGCCTAAGGATTCCTGGTAACTGACCAGGTGCCTCCAGTATCCCATAGAATGGCATCAGCCCTTATATCTGAACAAGTGGGACACATCCCTCAATCACATCAGAATGGCCATGCACTCACATCTGATCATGTAATACTACAGCTTACAATCATTTCAGAATGGCCCTCAGTCCCAGACTGAGTTTTCCTGGTAACTAACCAGGTTCCTCCATTCCTAGAATGGCATTTAGCCCTTACATCTGATCATGTAGAGACCAATCCTATAGTCACATCATAATGGCTTAGCACTCATATCTGACATGTAAGAAACCAAATCATCTCACCATGATAGAATGGTTCAGCCCTTACATTTGACCATGGAAGGAACCTAATCCTCTCACCATTTCAGAATGGATCTCGGTCTTCATCATATTCCCTTGGAGGAAACCTCGATCTGGAGAACACCAAGCTTCTCCCTGAAGTACTCAAACTTCACTCTAGCCAGTGGCTTCATCAATACATCAGCTATCTGTTCCTCCGTCGCAACATACTGGAGCTTCACTGCTCCTCTCTGCACCATATACCTAATATAGTGATACTTGATCTCGATATGCTTCGACTTGTCATGGAACACAAGGTTCTCTGAAAACTTCACACAACTCTGGTTGTCGCAATATATACAAGTAGCATCCAACTGGAGATCAAATAAATCATACAGTATCTTCCTCAGCCATATTTCCTCACAACTAGCTAAACAAGCTACAACATACTCTGCTTCAACTATACTTAGTGCCACACAGGATTGCTTCCTGCTAAACCAAGAGATCACATTTGATCCCAAACTGAAGCAACATCCTGAAGTCCTCTTCCTATCGATGGCACTGCCAGCCCAATCTAAATCAAAATAACCCTCTAGGTTAATCTTCTGATTCACCTCATACTTGAGCCCATAATCAATTGTGCCCTTCAGGTACCTCAAAATATGCTTTGCAGCAATCAAGTGAACATGTCTCAGATCTGTCAAGAACTGGCTCAATTTGTTCACAGTAAAGCAAATATCTGGTCTCGTGTTCGTTAGATACATCAAGGACCCAATCATATGACGATACATCGTAGCATCAACTGCTTCTAATGAAGCATCACTCAATAGCTTCAAGTTCGATGCCATAGGTGTGGTTATGGCCTTGTAGTCCATCATTCTGGAATCTCTTCAGGATCTCTACTACATACTTCCCTTGTCCAAGGAATATCCCATCCGCATTCTGCCACACCTCCATGCCTAAGAAATAGTGCATCATTCCCAAGTCTTTCATTTCAAATTCGGCAGCAACTTTCCTCTTCGTATCAGCAATCAACCCATCCATACCTATTACAAACAGATCTTCCACATATAGTAGTAGTATCACTAGATTTCCATCTTCAACCTTGTAGTAAAGGTTAGAATCTGCTTTACTCTTGGTAAAGCCCAAACTGGATAGGAAACCATCAATTCTGTCATACCATGTCCTGGGTTCCTGTTTCAAGCTGTACAGGGCTTTCTTCAATCTGCACACATGATATTCCTTTTCATGTGTCTCAAAACCGAGTGGTTGTTCCACATACACTTCCTCTTCTACTACACCATTCAAGAAAGTAGTATTGACATCCATCTGGTGTATCTTCCATTTCATCATTGCAGCCAGAGCAAGTACTGATCTGATGGAAGTGTATCTGGCTACAAGTGCAAAGGTTTCTTCATAATCTATTCCTTCTTTCTGGGAGAAACCTCGAGCCACAAATCTTGTTTTATGTTTCTCGATGCTTCCATCTGCAGCATGCTTGATCTTGTAGATCCATTTGGAAGTTACAATGGACTTCCCTTCTGGTCATGGGAAAACATCCCAAACATCATTCTTCATGATTGATTGATACTCTTCGATCATAGCATCCTTCCATTCTTTTCATTCTGCCACTTTCTCATAGTTGGAAGGTTCTTTATCAATAATGTCACATAGTAAGGCTACATAACTAGAACATGATCTAGTTCTCTTTCTTCCTCTGGGTGTTTCTTCTGAAGCTCCATATCTTTCTGCACCTTGGAAAATTTCATGTACCCAAGCAAGTTTCCTCTTATGAGGATTCTTCTCCAGAGGTGGATCTACAGTTTCTTGAGGTTCTTCAAATTCTCGATCTTCTTCTTGAATTTATTTGTTCATGGTTGTATCATGAATTCTGGGAGTTTCTGCTTCTTCAGGTTCTTCAACAAGTTTCTTTCTGGATTTTTTGTAAGCTGTGTCTTCATCAAATTTCACATCCTTGCTGATGTCAATATTCTTGAATCCTAGGAAGTATATTATGTAATCCTTTGAGCTTTCAGAGTATCCCACAAATATACCCTTCTTTCCTGAAGGATCTAATTTTGTCCTCTTCTATTTTGGAATGTGTATGTACACAGGACAGCCGAATATTCTAAGATGGATGACTTTTGGTTTCTTGCTAGAGAATACCTCTTCAGTAGTCTTATTCTTGAGTACTCTATGTGGAGTACGGTTCTGTACATACACCGTTGTTCTGGCTGCTTCTACCCAAATATGCATAGGAAGATCTTGATCATGAAGCATAGCTCTTGCAGCTTCCATGATAGTTCTATTCTTCCCTTCTGCACTCCCATTATGTTGTGGGTTATAAGGAGTGTACAAATCCCTCTTAATCCCTGAGTCTTTGCATAGCTCTTTGAATTCATTCGAAGTGAATTCTCCACCATTATCTTATCGAAAGGTCTTGATCTTCATTTCAGTGTGGTTCTCGATCAAGGCTTTGAATTCCTTGAACTTACTGAATACTTCATCTTTTTTCTTCATAAAGTATATCCATGTCTTTCTAGAAAAATCATCAATAAAGGAAACATAGTATGCATACCCGCTTAGTGAACTAGATGACATTGGACTGCATACATCGAAGTGGATGATTTCCAAGGTTCCTTTTGCCTTGCTTTTGCTACTTGGAAATGTCTTCTTTGTGTTCTTCCCTTTCACACATCCTTTGCATACACCTTCATGTTTTGTTTGCATTTCTAGAAGACCTTCAACAGCTTTGCTTGCAAGAGGTAGTGCTCTGTAATGCACATGTGAAATCCTTCTATGCCAAAGTTCATTTGGCTCTACTGTGTCATGGACCAAAGCTTGTTCTGGATGGCCCTTCAATTTCTATAATCCTCCTTCTTGTTCCCCAATCACTACTTCATCATCGATAGTCTTTCCTCTTTGCCACATGATGACTTGACCATCTATAAATGCAGCCCTCATTCCTTTTGCATCTAATGCATATATGGAGAGAAGGTTCTTCTTTAGTCCTGGTACAAACAATACTTCTTTCATTGTCATAGACTTTCCAGAGTCTAGCTTGTATGAGGATTCCCCACTACCTTTTATTGGATACTAGTAGTCATCTCCAAGTTTCACCTTGTGAGGTGATTCATGTTCAGCTAATTTCACAAAGGATTCCTTGAATCCTTTCATGTGCTTGGAAGCACCACTGCCTATAAGCCAATCATTGCTTCCATGTGTGATATTTCCCATGAGAGTGCAAATAAAAACATATTCTTCATCACTTGAAGAATCATCATTGACTTGTTTGTTTCTCCTTATTGAAGGTTCATCATCCTCTGCAGCATGAGCATGATGTTTTCTCTTGTTTCCCTTCTTCTTGTGAGAGCTACTTTTATTCTTAGGACAGTCTCTAGCAAAATTTCCTCTTTCATCACATGTATAGTAAATGTACTTAGACAGATCTCTAGGATTTCTAGAGTTATTCTTTTGATGAGAGTACTTACTTCTGTGGTGGTTGGATCTGGATTTCTTGGATTGTACTGTGAGATCTTGATCTTCACTTCCCATCTTCTCTTCTCGAGCTGCTATCCGAGCTTCTTCTTGAGGGCATTCTTACCATAGTCTGTTGAACTTGACCAACTTCTTTCTGGAATAGATTCCTTGAATAAAGGAGTCCCATGATCTTGGGAGACCATTCAAGGTGGTCATCCCAATCACTGCATTCTCTACTTCTTCATCTACTACTTCCAATTGTTCTTTGATCTGAGAAACCCTTGTGAAGTAATACTGGATGGTCTCTGCATTCTGGATCTCTACATTCTTCAACTAGTTTCTCAGAGTCATCTTCTTGTTTATGTTCTTCCCTTCAAACAATTTGGTTAGGGCATCAAACATAGCTTTAGGTGTCTTGAGGGAGGACACATGTGGTATGAGCTGATCCTTGATAGAGTTAGCAATGATTCTCTTTGCCATAACCAAGTTCTTCTTATGTAAGTCCTTTGCCTCATCTCCCTCTGATACTGGAACCTCCTCACTGATGTAGGAGTCCAACTCATTTTCTTCCAGGACCAGGGAGATCCTATACTTCCAGGCTTGGAAGTTATCAGCTCCCTCAATATTTTCATCAAGCTTGGTATGATGAGACATCTTAACTGAGAACCTCAAATGGAAATACAAAAGATTTAGATCTTACCAGGTCAAGACGCCAGATCTGGATTTGGAGCTAAAATCCTGCAGTACTGGTTCAAGAGCAGATTATGGCTTTGGTTTTCTAGACTTCTGTCTAACTAATTGCTTTGAATTTTATCCCTAAATTTGATTTTGGGGAGGAAATCAATCCAAGCCTGGGCTCACTGAAAAATTCCTCTTCTGTGAAAATCCATAATTTTCGACAGTAGTGTCGGGTCCAAAACTGAAAAACCTTAGAATTGGATTCTGCTTCTAGAAAAATTGCGCCCTAAGGAGTAGATTTAATCCAACCTTCTTTTGCTGAAAATATGTGGAGGAAGATCCACAAAGTAGGAAGCCCTAGTTCCCATAGCTGCACAGTGTCTTCTTCTCAGGTTAACTCTGATACCATGTTAGATTTTTAACATTAAGCTAGCATTATTAGGATCTTTTAACTAAGAGAATAACAAGCACAGCAATCAAACACAAGAGACAATGAACACAATGTTTTTCCTCGGGGAAACCATAAATGGAGAAAACCCCGCAACTTCCTTAGAGCTAGAATCAACACCAAGAGTAAAACCTCAAAATAGTAAGATGATCTCCTGACAGCAGTAACCTCTTTCTTCTAGCCCTAGTGTCTTCTTATTCCTCGGCTATGTGCTGCAACTGAGTGTGAGTGAGTGTGTGATAGATAGAGAGGCTCACTCTCTATTTATACTAATTCCCGATTTGACTAAACTCAACTAGGGGTGACTTCACTAGGTGAGTCTAATAACCCTAGTGCCCCAGAACTGTGGGGACTGTAACCCTTAGACAAAAGGAGGGTTACCCACAATGAGTTGACATGACTTTTTTACATTATATATTCTCCCGATCGAAACATCGAGACATGACATGACTCAATTACATTACAGACACATCCCGTAATAAACATCAGGGTACAAGACATAAGATACATAGGTGAATACATTTCGAAGGTACAATTACATCAACAGGTTTGCACATTAAAGAATGTGTTAATGTGTATATGGTGAATGTATTTGTGTCCATGAATGTACATTGTGAATAAGTGTTTATGTATTTGCTTATAAATAGTTCTTGTATGCATTTGTTGCAATGTTTCTAGTTGGAATAGCTAATAATGCATTATATTGACTATTGCAATATTTGTCGGTGGATAAATAGAGTAATCTCTTGAATGTGCATAAGAAATGTAAGTAATACACTCAATGACTTTGGTCGAGTGAATTGGTAAGGTGATGGGAGAGGAGAAATCCCCACCCATCTGCAGAAACTTGGTTCTGGCAGTTACCCATAAGAGATATCTCGGGTGAAACTGCATCTGCGTCGCAGGTGGTGTCGACTAATCCTTGCTCTATCGGGTCGATATTTTGGGATTTGTTGTTTTACAAAGAAGGTATGAACCTGGTTCAAAGGGACAAATTCCAGCACCACCCCCAAAATTCCAATTCGTGGGACTCTTGAGGGGGGGTTTTAAGAACTACCCCCAAAGACCTAAAAAAATTTGGGGGTGGGGGGCTGGGGTTTAAGAACCACCCCCAAACACCTAACAAAACTTGGGGCAAGCCAAAACCACTCTTAAAAGGGTGATTTTTTGTAGTATAATTTGTCTAAGTTGATTATACACCAAATTTAGTAGGCTAAATGAATTTCATTCTTTGATTGATTTATCTGTTGCATATTGCAAACATTTATGAAATCATCTCTAGATATTATATCTAAATATATTTGAACTTAGTAGCATACAAGTAGTTGTGATTAGTAAAGTCACCAAATTATCTTAGATTTTGTTTTATTGTGCAAGCATACATGGAAAACACAAATTGTATACAAAATCATGTAGGAAATTTTATTAAGTCAAATTTCAACCGATTTTCCAAGACTGTACAAGTTTTAATAGTTTAGTGAAATATTTGCCAAGATTTTATAATTATGTGGAATATTTACCAAGACTTTTACAAGGTTTTATGATTCTATAAAATATTCTCCATGATTTTACAATATTTTATAATTATGGGAAAGATTTTCCTAGATTTTACAAGATTCATAATTTTCAAAAAAAGTATATATGCATATTATACTATTGAAATTAGCCTTCACACTTTCCCATGTATCATGGGGATTTTCCCATTTAGTATACCAATAATTTTATGGGTGGATATTATCATTTTCTGTGGTCGTGATATTAATCTATTGGTCTATCCATGATACAATCTCTAAGTCTAAACTTAGTGTCAGTCACAAACAGATATGACTTAACAGAGCATGTCAATATAGCACTCAAACAGAATTGAAGAGTGTAGTTTGTGTCTCAAACCAATAGATTTGATACCATTTTGGATAAAATATGGAGACTATACATAATAGAACTAGGAATATTAAAAAATTCTAAGAAGAGGTGGTGTCTAAAAATATTTTTTCAGAATTTAAGCGCAAAATGACAATACATCGAAATGCATTTCTCACTTTTCACAATTTTCACACATATTGTGTACCACACACTATACATCATTTATTCATTATTTTATAGCTCCAATATGTAACCAAATCCCTTGAAGAAAGGAATATCTTGTCGACATATTTGGGTCATCGCATATAATAGTCTCCTTGGAATCTATGCCTTAATTGATGATTATATTCTAATGGTCCATTATTTTGGTCAGTTAGTCAGCTCATTCATTGGTCAAATAGTTTGAATATTTGGAGCCTAGCCATCCCATCAGCCGACCCTTCTAGTTGACCAACGTCAAATGACTATCTTCCTTCAAAAGATGCAGATATGTTGATGAGTTAGTGAACCATGATGTTCCAGCATAATATTCCCAATAAAAGGAGGGTCGTTGCATAATGGTATGTGCTAAAATTTTCTCCTTGAGGCCACTAATGAATAATTCACAAGAAAAAGAATTAGAGAGGCCTTCTATGTTGATGGACAATTTCTCAAAGTCTATAATATAGTCCATAGCTATCCTAGTTTAGCACAATTCAATCAATTGGCCCAGGTAGTGAGTGTCACAAACAAAACGATCATGAAGGACCTTCACAAATTTTCTCCAAGGGACATAATGATGATAATATTTATGGTTCCATTGCCACTATTACCTACGTTTTTTGTCTAAATATAATACCTTGATTTTCAAATTATAGATATCATCCTTAATGTCATGGAGAGAAAATAGTGTTCCATTTGGGTAACCCAACCCAATGGATTAGAGCCATCAAATTTGCGCATGTCAATCTTTGGGAAATGATGACATGATTTTTTATCTTCAAAGGAGTAAGATTATGTGTTGGAGAAGAGAGTGTGAGAGTCTCGATATTTAGTGCCAACTCTTTCATTGGTTGGAGCATATTGTTTCATAGAAAATACCATGTGTTGAGTGATAGCATTAATCACTAGTTGGTGGTTATCTATATCGATGTCGATTTTATCAATGGAATGAGTTGGTCAACATAATGCTTCAATTCCATGAGCATGGATGTTATTTCTTTAATTTCTTGATGCAGGACTTGAGTAATATCCTCCATCTTTTCTAGTGGTGGGTGTGTATCATTGGACATGAAAAGTAGGAACACCAAATGGAATAGAGTCGGATCCAAACAAAAAGGGTTGGTAGATAAGTATACCAACGCAATCAACATGATGTAAGGATATGTCCCCAATAAGAGTTTCATGGATCCACCCGAAAAGGGTTGTTAGAGATATATTCCAAAATTATCAACACAATGAAAGGATTTGTTTGAGATAGGTCACCAATAAGGTTTTTCGAGACTCCCAAACTTACTTCTATTGGTTGAATATTATTGCACTAACAAAATTGAAACTTACTTCTATTGGTTGAATATTATTGCACTAACAAAATTCCAAAATTCCTTTTGGATGTAAAGATGTAAAAATTCCATTTCCTGGTCATAGATAATATTTGAATTATACTAACAAAATGTAAAAATTCCTTCTAGATGCAATATGTGGGAATTTCATTGGTGGGTTATAGATATGTGAGTTTCCAGGGTCGTAAGGACAAGGTATTCTCAGGTGCTATAACTCTTTGATATAAATGTGAGTTCCAATGATAGTACTCAACCCAATATCTCAAGGACCTAACTAAGGAGGCTCAATCATGCCCTTGTCTGTACTACCCAACTACCTAGGCACATGAGAGTAATATTTTTTAGTTTTGTGGTCGGTATCACTACAACAACAAGAATGTCAACCAAATTATCTAGATCTAGTTTCAAGTTACCTATGGTACTTTTGATATACCTAAGGGTACATGGAAGTGAGATTCTATGTGTAGCTTGACGTGGTACTACTCAAAGGGCTACCAACAGAGGTTACAATGATGTCCAACAAATTTGACTAAGTGCCAATTTTATTACATGTGTGTATGCTTCCCTAATCATAGTTGTATTCGGTTAGTGATAGATCCCTATGATTATTTAAAGATGTTGGAACATGTCTCTAGCCTAAAAATAAATAAATAAATAAATTTGGTGTGTTGGATTAGGAAAGTGGCTCTAATACCACTTGTTGTGACTTTACCTTGCAAATTAGAGAAACAACAAAATAAATAGAGATAAACAATTGCGAAAAACAAAATATTATAGTGCAGAATAACTGAGAAAGAGAATAAGTAAGACAAGTGCAATATAAATGGCTCTTGTATTGTGATATAACCTGGAAGTAGTGTGCACACTCCACTTAAGTTCTGACGATCTTTTATTTGAGTATAAATTCTGAACTATAATTCTTGACAAAACAATCCATATCCTTCTAGCTCTTTAAATAAGATTTCAATATCCAATAGCCTAACTACTTGAAATGGTCAAATACTTATTCTAGTACCAACTTCTTAGTGGGTCTTAATTAATAGAGAGACCATTTTTACATTGATTATTCATAACTAACTACTCAACCTTGTTCAAAAGAGATGGTTGTATACATTACTTTCCTAACTCCTAAAGTAAGGGAGTTAGCAAAGACCCTGACATTTTCCATAATAAATGAGTTCTAATGCTTGTAATAAGGCGAGGGAGTTGGTAAAAAAACTAATTTGTAGTTGTCTTACAATTATGACCATGCCCTCATGTAAGGGACAAACTAATTTTCCTATCCTATAGCACTTTATATCTCTCTGTCTTAGGTATGTTCATGCCCTCATGTAAGGGCCAAACTTGTTCCACTTAGTGACTTCTATGAGAGACACAGTCTGATCTGAAAGTAATTCTGAGTATAAGGAAGGCCCAACTCAGACTTGTTACTCTTACTTTATTAGTTAGATGTTTTATTGTTGTTATTTGTTAATCTTGTTTAATTTGTTCATTAGTATAATATTACTATTGTTTCTCTATTGGTTGTGATTTTACTATGTATATCTATAGACCCTAAATTTAATAGAGTGATCCTTAGTGAGTGTTAAAGTTAGAAGAGATAAAAATTATATTTATTATTGGATAAACATTTATTGTTGTTGTACTTATACTTTAGTATAACTTTATAGTTTAAATTTTCATTAAAGTACTAGTTTGTCAATTTGTTATAAAAAATGCCTAATTTCAACATATCCAAACACCTTTGGATCACATTCAATCATAGCTATTTCAAGACTATAATGTGTCCTTCATTTCCTTGTTGATCTCCTAATGAAGGGAAGTAATATGTCCATGAGCATCCAAAGAATAGTTAAATTTGGGGTGGTGCTCCATGTACATGTCAATACATTGAAGCAATGAGGAGACTTCAAAGAAGTACCAAACTCTTCATTAACATAAGAAAATTGAGGCGATATCAATCAAACGAAGAGACAATGGAAACATAAGAGTACATATCCCACTCGAGTAGCAATTTAGCCTTGGTCCAAACCTTATAAAAGGAAACCAATATAAAAGTACTCCCAATGAACAATGGGATAGGTGTCAAATTTAGATCATGCAGTGGCTTGTGGGACTATACACTTCCACTACAACATGAGAAAATGTACTTGTTTAAAGTGGACCAATCAATGGGTACTAGACTTTGGCCTCAACCCTCTCAAGTTGACAAAGAGTTAGTGCACTTAAAGAGTGTTGTGACGTACACTACAAGGTAAACCACATAAAAGTGAGGCATGGGCTATCCATTGAGCTGCAGAGTATTTAATGCAGCTGCAGTAAGCTTAATGATCATTGGACCTTGAGCTACTCAAGATCCAACGTTCAACAAGCCTACTATTACAACACTAAATGCTTTACAGCTCAATGGATAGCTATTTCCTAAAAGTGATAGAGAACATTGACGCCAATTTTAGCCAAGAATATAGAACACAGATTTTAGGATGAAACAAAATAAGCAAAATTTCATTCTTATAATGTTTTCCTTTGGTTCTCATTAAGTAAACTCAAAGTTAATTTCCTTTCATTTTATTTTTTTCATACAAGATACTCTCTTTCAACTATTTTTTTATTAAGGTATTATCTATTTCAATTTCAAGCCTTACTACAAAATGGATGTATATTCTCATATTAAACCATGAATATATTGGACGTTATTTCAACATTAGTTATTCATTAGCCTTAGTTTATTTAGGCCCAACCAAAATTATTTTCATACCAATCATGTACGTTGTGAATCAGCAAGGCCCAACATAGCTCGTATCAGGTCCATTTTTGTTCGTCTTTCCTTTCGGTGAAGCTTTCTACCTTCTCCTCTTATGATAGAAACAACATCTTCTACTACCAGAGTTCCCTTATCAGATTCTTTCTTCTCTTCCTGCACAAAACTACAATTCTTTGATTACCATTCTAATCGTGATTGTAAGGATATGCCCTAGATACCACATACTTAAAATTGTACAATTATTATCCACTGCATACTAAGAATGAGAACAATTAATTGTTTATAGTCACCAAGTTCAAAAAATGACAGACTAGAAATTGATTACATTAATGGTTACAAAATGGGGCCAAAATCTGGTTTATGAAGTACTCTTCTCAATAAAGTTAGGATTGGCCATAAATTTAAAAGGATTCTTATGAAAAGTAGGAGTATGATGCATACAGGAAACCATGATTCCTTTTGGGTTCTACCTACTGGGTTGGAAGTTGTATCCATCATTTATTTTACACCAACAATTAACTTTAACTTTCCATTCAATAATAGAATATATGTTTTGTTTGAATCTATATTATAGGTTCCAAGCATTCTCCAAGCTAGTAACTAGTAATTATAAGCTATGATTCACAATCAGGAAGGAAAAACTTTCAAAACTGAGATGATGATGATGGAAATATCTGGTATTTTTAGAACATGATATTTGCATACATCTAATGTGTGACTTAATATATGATCCTTACTATTAGAATTATTTTTCCATTAGATCTTCAGGAAATGAGTGCAATTATATTGAATTATTATGCAGTGTAAATGAATGTATAATACACACTGAACAAAAGAAATCTCACCGAAAACAAACAAGAATTGCTCAGTATAATTACAGTATAAACTTCATTAATCCCAGTAGTATACAATGGTGTTACATAAAGAACAATTTGAATCATGTGGATAAGAGTCGAATCTACCAACTCAAAACGACTGGATGGCTAACTAGAAGTGTCTAAATCACTATCAGAGTTCAATAGGATAACTCCATATGTCTAATTCAGTCTCTCCATCAGTTATAATCAGCTAAACTAGTTGAACTGATGTGGTAGGTGAGAAGTAGGTGAGAAATGGCACCTTCCCACATGCATCCATGCAAGACTGGCGCTAATTGAACTGGAGTAGAGTCTAACTGAATGTAACTGGAGCATATCTTAGCTTGACTAGTTACCAACTACCAACAACTAAAGGAGGTTGGTCCCGACACTCCCAGTGGCTCCTAAATTGTAGGGATTGGTCTTGGAGGGACAAAAATTGATGTATGAAGGTGCAGTCAATACTGGCGCTAATTGAACTGGACTACATCTAACTGATTGTAACTGGAGCATATCTTAGCTTGACTAGTTACCAACTACCAACAACTAAAGGAGATTGGTGTCGACACTCCTAGTGGCTCCTAAATTGTAGGGATTGGTCTTGGAGGCACATAAATTGATGCATGAAGGTGAAATCGATTGCAACTAACCTCTATCTATGTTCCCCACACTCTAGTGACTAGTATATGTGGCCCCATTAGCCCAAGTGGACCCCATTAGAGGAAATTTCAACTCAAAATGGGCCTTTCAACCCTAATTCAAATTCCATGTCATCATGTGTTAGCCAAATGAAATTTATTTAAATTTGAAATACCGTGTAGGTCTTAAACCATTTTTTAATATAAATTTGGGGATATGTATCATAAAAAAAAACTATTTTATTGTTCGTATTTTTGACATATCTCCCTATTTTTTTACTCAAATTTTGATCGTGAGAACTCGTTGGATGCAGAATTAAATTCTGCATCCAACGAGTTCCCACTCTACATACTTTTTATGGACCCCGCTACCCCAAAAACAAGAAATACCTGAAAAAATGTGATGATGGCATCATCATCACATTTTTTCAGGTATTTCTTGTTTTTGGGGTAGACGGGTCCATAAAACGTATGCAGAGTGGGAACTCGTTGGATGCAGAATTTAATTCCGGATCCAACGAGATCTTCCGATCGAAATCTAAGTAAAAACACAGGGAGATATGTCGAAAATACGAACAAAAAAAATAGTTTTTTCTTTTCTTCCTCCAAAATTAATAAATATTATTTTATTATTTTAACTATTATTTTATTATTTTCCTTAGGAGGCCCATTTTGAGTTGAAATTTCCTCTAATGAATGGTACTAGTGGACCCAATAATAACTAAATGACTCATAAGTTAGGAAAATATAATCTAATAGACCAGTTTGGACAAGGGAGGATTATAATCCTAACACTTACATCCTTAAAATAATTTTGTAATCTAAAAGATTATTAGACATATAGTGAGCCATTTTTTGGTGTTGTGCATTATATTCAAGAGAAGAATTGAGAAAGAAATAAGAGAGAAAACAAGAATATCATTCCACAGGTGGGGAATTTCTTGTGACTTGTATGCACTAGATTAAACAAATACCCAGGGACATATTCAGGAATTAGCATGCATGCACAACAATATATTGTAATTGAGTGATCCACAATCAAAGGAAAACATCTATACCTCACTTTCATCCTCCTCTTCCTCTTATGTATCACTTTCTTTAACATCTCCATATGCATTACTTTCATCATCTTCATCATCACTAGCTTATACCCACTCTGTCTTTTGTTTACAATATCTCAATAGCTAGTTTTAGATTTACAGTGTCCTATTACAACCCATGTTACTCCCCATTATGTGGGTTAGGATAAATATACAAGTAATGCAACACTGGTAATAAGGAAATTTGCAGTCACTTTTTGTGTTGAAGGGACCCACGAAAAGTGTCGAGGAAGAAAAATGTTTGGTTGTTAAGTGCATGTCCAACCCATTCAATGGAAAAAATATCTTTTCATTCGACCTAGCATTTGATGCCAATTGTTCCTTAAAATAGTATGAAGGAAATTAACCACTTTCAGTTTTAACTCGGGATCTAGGTAGCATCTATGGTTGAGCGCTAAAAGAATTGAGCCCATGCTCAATGAGTATCAAGCGGGACCAAGTCTCTCCATCTTGCATGAAAATAATGGAAAGAGTTGGCCTTCAACTATGAAAAATAGGTAGTAGATGAGTTTTCTACAAAATCTGTGACTATCAACAAGTGTGATAGAATTTTCAATTAACTAAGCCATTGTAGGATCATTTCATCTTTTCTTGAAATAGTGTAGTGAAATGTAATGAGGAAGACCTATATAGTAAGTTGTCGATGTAGGGAAAAATAGGGCACTCTACGAGTAATGAGAGAGGGGAGCATTAATTGAGGCAGATGAAAGATACTAGTGTGGGGGATTTAGCGCATATCTTCCTAGTTTGCATGCTTTTTGTTTAGGTTAGAAAATAAAACAAAACCACAACAGAATTTTAATCTTTGTTACGAATTCTATAGAAGGAAGAAATAACATAACAACATCGATCCCTTTCTCTGATAAAATTTCTATTGGACCACAATCGTTGAGGGAAATGGAACATAGGAACCAGAAAGCATTCTCAGAAACCTAGTATGATACATTCAATACTAAGAAATGGGATCATATAGGGACCAGGGAGCATTATTTTTTTATGGAATACTGCATAATTTGAGGTAGTTTTCTGTGTATAGGATAATCCCAATGAAAATGGGTTTTGACTATGAAGGGTTTGAGATAATATGCAATGGATAAAAATTGTGTTTCACATACTACAAGAAAGGACATGGTAGAAATAAAAAATAGAGCAAATGGTGTTGTTACCTATGCCACTGATGAAGCACGAGGAAAACAACATAGGCCCCTTCACGATGAAGAACTTCAACTTCTTTGTGAATCCCATCTGATTTACCTTTCTATTGGTATCATATTCTTATTCTATTTCATTTCTCCCTCCATATTTTGGTTTTGGTTCCATGTTTGCAATGGTCTAATTTTCGTCCTTTAATGTGGCTATTGATAGCAACTGCAACAAGAAACGAGCCTCCAAAATGTGATTCTCGCGCCACATGTAGAAAGTCAAATGGTAGGGTAGGAGAGTATATCTTGATATATGACACCGTATTTATTATGGCATCACACAAATCCCTCCATTAGTGGTTAGGAAGGGAAATTTGTGGATGTAAGCATTGATGTGTTTGTGATAGAGTGTTGTATCATTGGTGGATGTGTTTATGGTGTATTTGTGAGAGAAGGTGTTACATTTTTGGTGGACGTGTGAATCTTTAACATGTTTATGTTGTAATATGTTTGAATACACAATTAGTTTAAATTATAGTTAAGTGGATATTAATAAAATATTTTAATTTTTTTTAATGATCAAGTATTATTTTTCCATATGTGTCCATGTTATGTCGTATGTTCTTATAGAACTCTTTCGTATTTGAAGGAGAAAACTTGGTCTATGCAAGTTAAAACATATATCAATCTCATTTTTATTCTTATAAGTTTTTTCTTTCTTATTATTCATTCTCTAAATTGTTGTTCTCAACTAGAGATAAATTTGTATGCGTTGATCAGTGACCTATACCTACAACCTGCACCAACAAAATCCATGACCTCGTGAGTAATATAAGCATGTGGGGGATTATATATCTAGGAGGAGGTGTAATGAAAATACATGGTTGACACAATGTGCAAAAATGGGAAAATAAAGAGGGCATGCAAATTCTTGAGAATGTGTCAATAATTCATGATACTTGAGCTAGGTCCTTCATCTAGGAACCTAAAGAGATTTAGGGAGTAAAGGTCCTACCCTAGTTGAAATATCGAGTTAGTTAATTAATTTATGGGGTCATAATATTGAATACGTTCCACTAGGTAATGGTATTGTGGTTAATTTATGTAGAGGGTCATCCTCATGGAATATAACCCACTAGTTAGTTGGAACTCATTAATGTGGCAAGTACCATTAGTGGTTAGGGTTTTGGTTGTGAGAAATATCTATAAATATGGGAAGTTATGTAATGTTTTGTGAAGGAATATTAGTGTATTGGAGATCTATATCCCTTAGAGAGTTCATGTGTGGTAACTTTAGAAAATATTAATGGATCTTGATCCCTATAAGCCTTCTTTATAAATTAATGCTTTGAATCCTTCCCCATCCATGTATATGTCCTTGAGATACATACATGGATGTCAAAAATCCTAATAATTTAAAGTTTGGATTATCCAATGAGGTGAGGCAATCAATTAGGTTCTTTCCTTTTTTAGTGGTTATGGACAACATATTGCACTTGTGAGGAAAATGCATCATAAGGAAGTTAAAGAAAAGCTATATGAACTCAATTAAAACTTGTATTCATCACCTTGTTATGATTTGTCAGCTCAAATAACCAAACTCAAGAATTTTCTTAAGGTCGATGAAATAAGATGTTCTAGAGGAGCTCAAATCTGTGCCCATTTTCTTTCGCCAAAGTTTGGGAATAGGCCAACCAATGCAGTTTTTAAAGATTTGGATATTAAAAAATAATGTCTAAATATAGTGACCATAAAATACACAATAAGTTGCATCAAAATGATAGGTTATATTGAAAAGGAATTTAGAAATCAATATAAGGCTTTCTTTCAAACCCAGTGCCTCATTGGTGACAGGAAGGTAGCCATGCAAATGTGTTTAGACATGGGCCCAATATTTAAACTATTTCTAGATCATGAGAGGCACATGATCAAGAAAAATGGTAATGAGATAATTTTTACCTTAATGTAGATGGTTGCCAATAATTCCCGAAGTGTTACTAGATTCCCTTGTAATACCTATAAATCCACATGAGACTTTATCGGTCTTAAATTACTTCAAAGTTGATACGGAAGCATTATTGAAATATTGGGGAACATATTAATATAGGGTTTATGTGAGAATCCTAATCCTAGAGATCCTATACTTTAACAAGTTGGAGGCCTATAACTCAACTAAATGTATCAAACAAGATATCTGCGAAGAACATGGCCATTACAATTAAAAAGATTCCCTTGGATTTTATTTGGCTTGAATGAACTAGATATATATGTGGCCACTTCATCGTAGAAAACGTTAGTATTGTATATGAAAGGACGTAGTGGGAAAAATGTATTTTTGTTTGGGAGGGGTTGGAGTGGGAAATATTCCTTGGTTTGGATGACTTGTTCATCAGGATAGATTATAACTTCCTATGAAAGACTAGAGTGGAATTTCATTTTAACTATGCTCAACTCTATGGGATTTGGTCAACATTTTAGATGGGTTGTGTAAACACTTGTTTCCATAGCCTTAGTCTACTTATCCCTTGATCAAGGTATTTCCCCATTTACTTGGGTTAGAATCTAATAATTGTAGAATCTCTTATCTATCTCCATAATAGAATGTCACAAGCATTGATTAAAGGTATTCCACTACTAGTCTCAAATGCTACACAAATGTCTATTAATGGTCACCTTGAAAATTCTTATGTGAGAGGGATATGGTGCTCATTTAAGTATTTGGGTGGTTCTAATTTCCAATCCAATGGTCCAATTCCAAAATACAAATCCTTACACCAATATTTTCCTCTATAGCTCATTGGAAATGTGTAGGGCCTTACCTATCACATAAGCTCTACATAGGAAAATTTTAACCTGCAAGAGGAATATGGTAGTCATAT
Source organism: Pseudotsuga menziesii (assembly GCA_001517045.1). Lineage (NCBI taxonomy): Eukaryota > Viridiplantae > Streptophyta > Pinopsida > Pinales > Pinaceae > Pseudotsuga > Pseudotsuga menziesii. The sequence goes on along the minus strand of LPNX010093466.1, from coordinate 58,121 downwards.
CAAGATTTGTAACACTAAGGATAGTTTTTATGAACCAATACTTAAATTGAGGATCTAATTATTTACCAATTCCATATAGGGTTTATGGTCCATGCACGGTATTCTAAGTCACCACATAGAGCTTCCATGAGGAATATTTAGCATACATCTGATATATGGTCATAATTTTGAGGAATAACAAACTAGGTTGAATATGTATCACAAATATTTAAATGAACATGGACTCATCATTATCATAGGACAAAAATTCTATGTGTAAAGCATTATATGATGGCTTCTTGCCCACACATATCCCATGCGTCCTAGAGGAAAATGATATGGCTTAAAAATCTATATTTTGGACTTGGATTATCTCTAAATTCATGACAACCATCCTCAATGTACCAAACTCAAAATTTCCATGATATCCCGATCACATGACAAAAATTCCTTGTGCATGACCTTTGCAATGTCCAAGGGACATAAGGATGTCTCATGATCCCTATAAACAAATATTATGGTTTAATACCCTAGATTTTGGCATTGAACCATGTCACAGGAACCAAGAATCATATCTATTTATCTAAACTTCAAAATCAGTGCCATATCCCACTTCTAGGCCAAATATTCCCTATGGAGGAATAATGTGGTAGTTTGGAACCACACACATGGACCATGAGTTCCATAGTAAAATGATACAGTGTGAGGTCCTAGATTTTTCCTTATACTATGGAATGGTACTCAAGATCCATCCCTAGTGTTCCCCTCCTCAACATGGTAGCCATATCTCATATGTAAGCTAAGGATTCCAAACACATTCCATATGCAATGACATGGGTTACTATGCAAAGAACACGAGACCCATAGACAAATGTTATATCCTAACAACATGGTTTTTGGTATCAAAGCATGGAGTAGTTACAAAGGAGATACAATGTGGTATACCTCAAAATAGACACCATATCCGTGTTATAGGGAAACTATGGGTTAGGGCCTTACTGATGGCCTATGTATAACCCGAAATCCACATGGGTTGGGGCCTATGGATGGCCTATGGGAGTAAGAACCATCCTTGGTACGTTAATTCTCAAAAAGATGGACATATCTCACCCATATTCAAAATATTTCCAATGTAAGGCATGTGTGGTTGTTTGGGGCACTACACACACCCCATGGGACGTCCTAAAGGAAATTATATGATATTATACCCTAGAATTTAATCCCAAACCATGCCCTAGCAGTAACAATTTATTCATGGTGTTATACATCCCAAAATGGCCACCCTATCCCTCTAACAAGCCAAAAAATCCCTCTGTAAGGCCTATGTCATGGACTTAGGCCCTGCACAAAGTTAGGTGTCATTTATGGGTAATTATGGGTAAATGAAGCGTAATTATGGATTAATTAGTGATAATTTAGCAGTGATTTGTGGCTAGTCAAGTGGTTGAGAGATGTGAGTTGTAAGTAGAAGGTCTCGGGGTCAAATCCTTGAAAGGTTATGCATTGATATATAAGGTCCTCACTTGATGCCCCCACTAGGTTAGACTCTGTAATCAAAGCCGAGAGGGTGAGGCCCCTTTGGGTGGGACCCCTGTGAATTCTTCTCATGGACATAGTAACTCCACTAAGGGATTCTGAATGCCAAGGGATGTGACAATTATGAGGTATTTGATAGTTACGAGTACGGTGAGAATCTCGAGGTGGGTGAGAATCCCAAGACAAGAGTAACTCCTACCAAATGATGAGGAATCTCATTGTAACACTATATTGACTAAAATTTACTAAGGAGGTTGAATTTGGTGATGGTGCACATTTTTAGGAGTGAGGAATCTCATGGTAACTCCCCACTACACCCAAAATAGAAAATGGAGGGAGTTGAAGTGTCATAGAGAATTATTCTCTCCTAAAAATGAATTTCTTAATTTTTTTTAGAGAAAATTTGAGAAGGATGTGGAAGGAGTTATTCTCTCCTAAAAATCATCTTTAATAATATTTTACTTATAATTTTGAGCTAAAACTATAGAAATGGGGGAAAGGATAATGGGAAGCTATAAAAAAAGGATGAGGACAACTTGAGGAGAATTTTTGGCTATTGTATTTTGTAATTGGAGAGCTCTTGAGGATTTCAAGATTTGGTGATGTGCCCCTTGTATTTGTGGCTAGTTTTGGGGGTGAAAGATTCCTCCCTAGATAGTGTGAGAAGAGAGATCATCCATTTCTCTTCATTGTGCTTCATTGCAGGTGATTATGAGAGATCATTTAGATTTATCCATTGAGCTTCATAGTAGGTGGTTAAGAGAGATAATCCATATTTCTCCATTGAACTTCATTACAGGTGGTTGAGAGAGATCATCCAGATTTACCTAGCGTGTTAATTCTTAAATTGGTGACCATATATCAGTTGTAGATTAAATATTCCCTATGCAGACCATGTGTGGTGATGTATTACGTCACCATGATGTCCTATGAACCCCAAAGGAAATTGGTATGACCTTAGACCTAACATTTTAACCCTGGACCATGGTGTGGGAAAAGTGAAACATCCACCTCATGTGTATCCCATAGATTCCCTCTTTAGGGCCTATGTGATCCCTCAATATATTGTGCATTGCTCACAGGCCATAGAGTAAAATGTTTTTCTATCCTAATACTCTGTTTTTCATCTCTCCCTCCAATACAAAGTCAACATGTGTATCCTCACCAATAGGCATACAGAGCCACCATGTGCATCCTCGTTGATAGTCCTTTGGCGTGTTGCTGAAGTTTTCATGATTTGTAAGTCTTCTCTCCTTATTGATAGTCATTCTTATGTGTTTCTAAATTTTAAGTGGTATGCAAGCCTTTTATCCCTTAAACATGTAGAGAGAGAAACAAGTTGTTGATGAATCCCTTATTGGATAAAACAATTTGGTTTGGAATAACTCTATCAATGACCAAAATTCCTCACATGATGACCCAAAGATGTAGATAAAAACCAATTCTAAGTTTGAATCTCTGGTAAATAACTATGCCCAATTCCGTCTCTAGTTTATCGACACACTATGTGTTATCTCCCAAAATAAATTTATTTTCAATAAGTTTACTCATACAATTTATTTTTGATAGGATGAAGATTTCAAGTCATATTATGAAAGATATTGGGATGACTAACAAATTTGGGGTATCTGATGTTCTGTTATTTGATAAATTTGAAATTTTTAGGTTTCGGTGGCTTAGGCGAGATTTTCAATAACTCATTAGCCACCGAAAGGCCTAGCTTTTGGCAGCTAATAGTTTAATGCAGGACCATGATTATCCATCAAAAGCTTGCTCATCACGTTCTTATTAAAATTTTGGGAAAGGACTTTTGGTGACTTAGGAGAGTTTTCCAACAGCTCATTAGCCACCGAAAATATTTGGTTTCAGCATCTTAGCGAGTGTTTGCAGGAGGACATTAACCACCAAAAGCAAATGAGATACGTTCTTGGAAAGGGAAACTTTCGGTGGCTTGGGCGAACTTTCAAATAGTTCATTAGCCACCAAAATCCCTCCCTTTCGGCAGCTAAACAATGAGATCCGGAAAGACAGTAAATCACCGAAATCTCATTACGCATGTTCTTTTGGAAAGAAAGTTTCAGTGGCTTTGACGAACGTGGTCGCGGTTCATTAGCCACCAAAAGCTCAGCTTTCGACAGCTAGCAAAAAAAACCCTAAATATTGATTAACCACCTAAAAGGAATAGGGAGGAGGACTCGCTCAAAAAACTCAAAAAAAAGGTTTCCTTGGCTAAGCATGGTTTCAAAACAGTCTCTAAGCCACCGAAAGCAAACTTTCGGCAGCTAAGACCGAAATTTCAAGGCGCTCTAAGCCACCGAAATTGGTGTTTTACTATGAAAAGGAATCATTTTAAAACGGTGATTCTGAGCGATTAGAGAATCATTTTTCAAAACGCTCAGAGTTTTTTTTCCTAACATGTAAAATAAAAATAACCTCTCTCATTTTTTCTACAAATATTTCATCTTGGGAGAATCGAATCCATCTATGAGCCCTAATTTTCAGATCTCAGAATTTCCCTGTTTTACACATGTTTTTGAAATATAGATATCTAGAAAATGGAAACGAATTTCAAGAAATTGAGAGATTTTTTTTTCTCACAAAACAACAATATACAAAATCCTTTTTTCGTTTATGCACAAGTATCATAGATTTTGATAACCAAATGCATCTCTGAGCCCCAGTTTTTAGCAGTTTGGCCAAACGTTTAGGGAAAAAGTTGACCTAGTAGGGCAGGTTACAGAGGAAAAATGAAGAGTTTAGTTCACCAACACCTGGTAAAGAGTAGGATGAAGTGTAAAAGTTGAAATTTGCTGAAGTGCACCATCAAAGGAGGTCTGTTCCAGTTTTGGGGATACATCAAAGATGAGAGGGTCACAAAACCCTACCTATTTTAACCAATAGTAGCTCATCCATTAGAAAATCAGTTACAACTTTCCTCCAATACTCATTACAGTCATCAAAAGGTTCAAAGAGTGAACAAGTGTTAGAGTTAGTTAAACTAGTAGTTAAATTAGGGTTTCTGACCTAATTTTGCAAAAACATTAATTTTATCTATTTTTAGTAAAATAGATCCAATTTTTCAGGATCTAAATAGTTTTGTAAAGGCTATAAAGCCTAAGAATTATGTTATAGAAAAGGTTCGACTTAAGGGACTTGTAGACCATTACTATTGTCAAGATTCTCATATTGCTCATGACCTAATATAAGCTCTTTTTCTATCATATGTTCAGCTTCCATTTCTTGTCTATTTTGTGCTTATGATTGAATGTGTTATTCAAGTTTATTCAGGTTAATTGATGTTTGATAGCTGTCATCCTATTGTCATATTGACGATGTTGATGTATTTGTAACTTCGGAATGTATTCATCTATGTATCTTATGTCTTGTAACCTGATGTTTATTTCGAGATGTATCTATTGTGTAATTGATTCATGTTGTCATGCCCCGATGTTTCGATTGGGAGGATCTATAATGTAAACAAGTAATTGAGGGTAACCCTCCTATTGTCTAAGGTTTAAATTCCCTATAGTTCCGAGGCACTAGGGTTATTAGACTCTCCTAGAGAGGTCGGCCCTAGTATGGTTTTAGTCATGCTGAGATTAGTATAAATAGAGACCTAGACTCTCTATTTAGCACACATCACATACACACTCAAGTGTAGTGCATAGTTGAGGAAGGAGAAGACACTGGGGATAGATAAGAAGAAGGCTACTGCTATCGGGAGATCACTTACTGTTTTAGGATTTTATATTTTGGTGTTGATTCTATCTCTGAGGAAGTTGTGGGGTTTTCTCCATTTATGGTTTCCCCGAGGAAAAACACTGTGTTCATTGTCTCTTGTGTTTGATTGTCGTGCTTGTTATTCTCTCAGTTGAAGATCCTAATAATGCTAGCTTAATGTTGAAAAACTAACATGGTATCAGAGCTAATCTGAGAAGAAGACACTATGCAGCTGCGGGAACTAGGGATTCCTATTTTGTGGATCTTCCTCCATGTATTTTCAGCAAAAGAAAGGTGGAATAACTCTCCTCCTTAGGACACATCTTTCTGTCGAAGTAGAATCCAATTCTAAGTTTTTTCAATTTTGGACCCGACACTACTGCCGAAAATTAGGGCTTTTCACAGAAGAGGAATTTTTTAGTGAGCCCAGGCCTGGATTGATCTCCTCCCCAAAATCAAAGTTAGGGATAAATTTCAAGGCATTTGGGTGGACAGAACTCTGGAAACGCAGAACCCTAATTTTCTCCTGATCCAGCACTGCAGGATTTCAGCTCCAAATCCAGATCTGACATCTTAACCTAGTAAGATCTAAATATTTTGTATTTCCATTTGAGGTTCTTAGTTAAGATGTCTCATCATACCAATCTAGATGAAAATCTTGAGGGAGCTGATAACTTCCGAGCCTGGAAGTATAGGATCTCCCTGGTCCTGGGAGAAAATGAGTTGGACTCCTACATCGATGAGGAGGTTCTATTTCTAGAGGGAGATGAGGCTAAGGCCTTACATAAGAAGAAGTTGGTTATGGAAAAGAGGATCTTTGCTGATTCTATCAAGGATCACCTTATCCCACAGGTGTCCTCTCTCAAGACACCTAAATCTATGTTTGATTCCCTAACCAAATTGTTTGAAGGGAAGAACATAAACTGGAAGATGACTCTGAGGAATAAACTGAAGAATGTGAAGATCCAAAATGCAGAGACCATCTAGTCTTACTTCACAAGGGTTTCTCAAATCAAGGAACAATTGGAAGCAGTAGATGAAGAAGTGGAGAATGCAGAAATTGTGATGACCACCTTGAATGGTCTCCCTAGGACATGGGACTCTTTCATTCAAGGGATCTATGCTAGAAAGAAGTTAGTCAAGTTCAGCAGACTATGGGAAGAATGTTCTCAAGAAGAAGCTCAGATAGTAGCTCGAGAAGAGAAGATGGGAAGTGAAGATCAAGCTCTCATAGTACAATCCAAGAAATCCAGATCCAGCCATCACAGAAGTAAGTACTCTCATCATAGGAATAACTCTAGAAATCCTAGAGATAGGTCTAAGTACATTTTCTATACATGTGATGAAAAAGGACACTTTCCTAGAGATTGTCCTAAGAACAAAAGTAAATCTCACAAGAAGAAGGGAAACAAAAGAAGACATCATGCTCATGCTATAGAGGATGATGAACCTTCATCAAAGAGAACCAGATATGAAAGTGAATATTCTTCAAGCGAGGATGAATATGTTTTGATCTCCACTCTCACAGGAAACATTACTCATGGAAGTGATGATTGGCTTATAGATAGTGGGGCTTCCAAACATATGATTGGATTCAAGGAATCCTTTATGAAACTTTCAGAACATGAATCACCTCACAAGGTGAAGCTAGGAGATGACTACCAATATCCAGTAAAAGTTAGTGGGGGGTCTTCTTATAAGCTAGACTCTGGAAAGTCTATAACAATGAAGGAATTGTTGTTTGTTCCAGGACTCAAGAAGAACCTTCTCTCCATAGCAGCATTGGATGCAAAAGGAATGAGGGTTGCATTCATAGATGGTCAAGTCATCATGTGGCCAAAAGGAAAGACTATTGATGATGCAATAGTGATTGGTGAACAAGAAGGAGGTTTGTACAAATTGAAAGGCCATCCAGAACCAGCCTTGGTCCATGACACGGTAGACCCAAGTGAACTTTGGCATAGAAGGTTTGCACATGTACATTACCGAGCACTACCTCTTGCAAGCAAAGTTGTTGAAGGTCTTCTAGAAATACAGGCAAAACATGATGGCATCTACAAAGGATGTGCAAAAGGAAAGAACACAAAGAAGACATTTCCAAGTAGCAAAAGCAAAGCAAAAGGAATCTTGGAAATCATCCACTCCGATCTATGCGGTCCTATGTCATCAAGCTCACTAAGTGGGTATGCATATTATGTTTCTTTTATTGATGACTTTTCTAGGAAGACATGGGTTTACTTCATGAAGAACAAAGATGAAGTATTCAGCAAGTTCAAGGAATTCAAAGCCTTGATCGAGAATCACACTGAAAAGAATATCAAGACCTTTCGATCAGATAATGGTGGAGAATTCACTTCGAATGAATTCAAAGAGCTATGTAAAGAATCAGGGATTAAGAGGGATTTTTCCACTCCTTATAATCCACAACATAATGGGATTGTAGAATGGAAGAATAGAACTATCATGGAAGCTACAAGAGCTATGCTTCATGATCAAGATCTTCCTATGCATCTTTGGGTGGAAGCTGCCAAAACAGTGGTGTATGTACAGAACCGTACTCCACATAGAGTACTCGAGAAAAAGACTCCTAAAGAAGTCTTCTCTGGAAAGAAACCAGAAGTCATCCATCTCAGAATATTCAGCTATCCTATATACATACACATTCCAAAAGAGAAGAGAACAAAATTAGATCCTTCAGGAAAGAAGGGTATATTTGTGGGATACTCTAAAAGCTCGAAGGATTACAGAATATATTTCCCAGGATACAAGAAGATTGACATCAGTAGGGATGTGACATTTGATGAAGACATAGCTTATGAAAAATCTAGAAACAAACCTGCTGAAGAAACTAAAGAAGCAGAAGCACCCAGGATTCATGATACAACCATGAATGAAGAAACTCAAGAAGAAGATCGAGAATTTGAAGAACCACAAAAACCTGTAGATCCACCTCTGGATAAGAATCCTTATAAGAGGAAACCTTCTTGGGTATGTGAAATTATCCAAAGTGTGGAAAGATATGGGGCTCCAGAAGAGAATCACAGAGAAAGAAAGAGGACCATATCCTGCTCCCGGTATGTAGCTTTACTATGTGATTTCATTGATAAAGAACCTTCCAGTTATGAAGATGCGGCAGAACGGAAAGAATGGAAGGATTCTATGATTGAAGAGTACCAATCGATCATGAAGAATGATGTTTTGGATGTTGTCCTAAGACTAGAAGGGAAGTCAGTTGTAACTTCCAAATGGATCTACAAGATCAAGCATGCTGTAGACGGTAGCATTGAAAAGTATAAGGCAAGATTTGTGGCTCGAGGTTTGTCTCAGAAAGAAGGAATAGATTATGAAGAAACATTTGCCCCTGTAGCTAGATACACTTCCATCAGATCAGTACTAGCTCTGTCTGCAGTGATGAAATGGAAGATACACCAGATGGATGTCAAGACTGCTTTCTTGAATGGTGTAGTAGAAGAGGAAGTGCATGTAGAACAACCACTCGGTTTTGAGACACATGACAGAGAGTCTCATGTATGCAGATTGAAGAAAGCCATGTATCGTTTGAAACAGGCACCCAGGACTTGGTACAGCAGAATTGACAGCTTTCTATCCAGTTTGGAATTTAACAAAAGTAAAGCAGATTCCAACCTTTACTACAAGGTTGAATATGGCAACCCAGTGATGCTCCTACTATATGTAGATGATCTATTTGTGACAGGTATGGATGGGTTGATTGCTGATACGAAGAGAAATCTTGCTACCGAGTTCAAGATGAAGGACTTGGGTATGATGCATTATTTCCTAGGCATGGAGGTGTGGCAGAGTGCAGATGGAATATTTCTTGGACAAGGGAAGTATGCAGTAGAGATCCTAAAGAGTTTTGGGATGATGGACTGCAAAGCCATGGCCACACCTATGGGATCGAACCTGAAGCTATTGAGTGATGCTTCATCAGAGTCGGTTGATGCTATGATGTATCATCAGATGATTAGGTCCTTGATGTACCTGATGAACATGAGACCAGACATTTGCTTCGTTGTGAACACATTGAGCCAGTTCTTGACAGATCGAGAAATGTTCACTTGATTGCTGCAAAGCACATTCTGAGGTACCTGAGGGGTACAGTTGATTATGGACTCAAGTATGAGTCGAATCAGAAGATTAACATGGAGGGTTATGTTGATTCAAATTGGGTAGGCAGTTCCATCGATAGGAAGAGCACTTCAGGATGTTGCTTCAGTATGGGATTAGGTGTGATCTCTTGGTTTAGCAGGAAGCAATCCTATGTGGCATTGAGTACAGCTGAAGCAAAGTATGTTGTAGCTTGTTCAGCTAGTTGTGAGGCAGTATGGCTGAGGAAGCTACTGTCTGATATATTTGATCTCAAGTTGGATGCTACTTGTATACATTGTGACAACCAGAGTTGCATGAAGTTGTCAGAGAATCTAGTGTTCCATGACAAGTCGAAGCATATCGAGATCAAGTATCACTATATCAGGGATATGGTGCAGAGGGGAGCAATGAAGCTCCAGTATGTTGCAACAGAGGAACAGATAGTTGATTTATTGATGAATCCATTGGCTAGGTTGAAGTTCAATTACTTCAGGGAGAAGCTTGGTGTTATCCAGATTGAGGTTTCCTCCAAGGGAAAGTGATGAGACCCATAGCCATTTTGACATGGTGAGAGGATTGGTTCCTTCCATGGTCAGATGTAAGGGATAAGCCATTCTGTCATGGTTAGAGGATTTAGGTTACTTCCATGTCAAATATGAGTGCTAGCCATTCTGTCGAGTAGGACAGATGTAAGGGAAACTGCCATTCTGGGAATGGAGGCATCTAGTCAGTTACCAGGAAAACTCAGTCTAGGATTAAGAAGCCATTCTGATGTGATAGAGGGATGTGTTCCCACTTGATCAGATGTAAGGGCTGAACCATTCTATCATGTTTAAAGGATTAGGTTCCTCCCATGTCAGATGTGAGTGTTTTCCACTCTGACAAGTAGGTCAGATGTAAGGGCAACTGCCATTCTGGGAATGGAGGTTCCTGGTTAGTTACTAGGTAGCTCAGTCTGGGACTCGGGGACATTCTGATGTGATGGTAGGATTATTTCCTCCATGATCAGATGTGAGTGCATGCCCTTTCTGATGCGGTGCTTCGTGCATGGTGGAATTGTAAGTGCGGATCCCTTTTCGATGCGGTGCTTCGTGCATGGTCAGATTGTAAGTGCTGAGCCCTTTCGATGTGGTGCTTTCGAGCATGGTTGATTGTAAGTGTTGTGTTTTTCTCACAGGATGAGGTTGGATGTAAGTGTAGATCCTTTCCGATGTGGTGTGCTTGCACATGGTCAGATATAAGTGCTGAGCCATTCTGGCGCGATGTGTTTACACATGGTTAGATGTGAATGCTGGGCCTTTCTGATAGGATGAGGTCAGATGTGAGTGCTGGGCATTCCTTTCTGACAATATGAGGTTAGATGTAAGAGCTGGGAAGGCCATTCTGACTTAAGTGTAAGATATAAGCGCTGATGAAGACCTACATGAAGGGTAGGCCTACAAGATTGACTCTGTAGAACTTCCTGTGACAAGAAGAATCGAGATAGCACCATTATGAGATAGCATATGATGATGATCCAGATCAAGTGATCCAGATGTGTTGATCCATACTTTATGATGATCCAGATCAAGTGATGATCCAGTTGTGATGATGATCCAAACTCGATGATGATCAAGATGTGATGATGAGCCAGACTTGATGACGATCCAGATCGAGTGATGATCCAGATGTGATGATGATCCAGACTTGATGACAATCCAAATCGAGTGATGATCCAAATGTGATGATGATCCAGCAATGATGAGCCAGTAGTCACGATGATGCAGATCCCGTGATGAAGAATACTTGAAGAAGAAGATGACTTGAAGACTCGAAGAAGAAGAAGAAGAAGAAGATGAAGAATACTTGAATACTAAGAAGACTTGAAGATGAAGATGATGAGATGATCTAGTTGATGCAGAGAAGAAGACCACTACTGAAAATTGTGTCGAAAGAATACCTTCCTAGTTAAGAGGGAGTGTTGATGTATTTGTAACTTCGGAATGTATTCATCTATGTATCTTATGTCTTGTAACCTGATGTTTATTCTGGGATGTATCTATTATGTAATTGAGTCATGTTGGCATGCCCCGATGTTTTGATCGGGACGATCTATAATGTAAACAAGTCATGTCAAGTCATTGAGGGTAACCCTCCTATTGTCTAAGGGTTAAAGTCCCCGCAGTTCCGGGGCACTAAGGTTATTAGACTCTCCTAGAGAGGTAGGCCCTAGTAGGGTTTTAGTCATGCCGGGATTAGTATAAATAGAGAGCTGGACCCTTTATTTAGCACACATCACATACACACTCAAGTGTAGCGCATAGTTGAGGAAGGAGAAGACATTGGAGCTAGATAAGAAGAAGGTTACTGTTGTTGGGAGATCACTTATTGTTTTGGGATTTTCTATTTTGGTGTTGATTCTATCTCTGAAGAAGTTGCGGGGTTTTCTCCATTTATGGTTTCCCCGAGGAAAAAGAATGTGTTCATTGTCTTTTGTGTTTGATTGTTGTGCTTGTTATTCTCTCAGTTAAAGATCCTAATAATGCTAGCTTAATGTTGAAAAACTAACATATTATTTGAATTATAAGTACTTTCCTTGTTATGATTAGCCATTTATATATATATATGTTTTATGTATGAATCTGCCAGCATGATAATTTCTCCATCTCTGCACCATATTATCAAACCTATGAACAATGGTAGTTAGAAGCCTTATCCCTGATTGAGTTTCATGCATGTCTTGAGAGTGTGAGGTCCTGTAGGTCACCTGACTTGATCCACTTATAAAACCATAAAAACTTTTAAGTTACCAAGAATCCTCGAGCTGCAACCTAGAGGAGTTTCCTGGAGTGATAACACTATGTATGTATTTTATGACAAATTAATCCAATGTTGTGTGATAGGATACTAGAGTCGACCATGGTTATTCACAATATCTGGCCCCAAGCAAATAGAAATCCATTAATATCAACAATAAATTAAGCCTCAAGATCATATATTCCTGAGTGGAGGGTGCAATAAGGCCTATTATATTAATGTAATATGGATTCCCTCTCTAACATGATGATATTCAGTTTTTATATTGAGAATAAAAACATGCTCAAAAATGTCTCTTGCTAGCGTCAATTTATGAAGCTTCAACAGTGCAATTAATTTAATCATGCAAACTTGTTTACATGATAAGATGGATTAATTTGTTAAGTTTCCATTGAGAAAGGTATCTTGTTTCTAGACATCAATTTTAGGGATGTTGGTATCAATCTCTTAATGCACTAGGGATTGAGACAAGAATCATAATCCCTATATTTTCAACAAATATATCTCTCTTCTATCAATATTTCACATGCATCTTTTATATTGAAAAAACATAAAATTATAATATTGTTGGAAAACCCTAAATAATTTTTAAAAAATTGCAATTTGATCATTCTAGTCCACCCATGAATTTCACCCTAGTGAATTTATCTATATATCTCTATGGGAATCCCACTTTGACCTAGTGCATTGGGAAACATGAAATTGCTTGAATTAGGATTTCTATAGGTTTTATGCAGTTCTGAGTGAACCATTAGGTGCACCCTAGGCCACTTAGTTATCTCTCCTTCAAAGCGCACTTTTATGAGGTCATGCCTTGGGAAGTGTGAATTAACTCTACTTCAGGATTTGTGAACTGTATTGAAGTGGGGATATTTATTGATATTGATTGGTGTATTTAATTAAATCATTTTATATGGTTTGTGTCATTACTATCCATTGTTGACTCCATATAGAGCACTAACAATAGCCATAAAACTTATAGAAGGGTATTTGCAAGTGTGTATGTTGGTGCCCGCATGCGTCTTTTCTCCACTAGGGACTCTCTCCTAGGTTTATGAGTTATCCAAAGAAGTCAAGGAATTAGGTTGTGGTGAAATTGGACCTATTCCTCCACAAGGGAGTGACATTTCTATGGGAAACTAAAAAACAAAAATCATATTTCAGGTCACCCTCGTCAATATTTTTGAGGACTAGGTCTTCAGTTGGGTTAAGTATAACTAGTTGGAACTTTGTTCCCTAAAGGCCATTTCCTTTGTTGTAGCCCATGGTGCTCTTGATGTTGGCTTTAAGAGGTGATCTCGTAATTACTTTAGTTAATGTTCATATCTCTATATTGTCATTACCCTTTAAGTTACTCCATAATTGCATTAAGGAACTTGTTTCCATGCAAATATTTCCCGAGGGTGAAAGTCCCATAACGTACAAGATTGGGGTACAACTAGGAAAAATGATAACGAGGAAGCCTAGTCATTGTCACCACAACTAGGAAAAATGATAACTATGATGTCCCTTGGTGTAGGTATAGGGATTTCTACCCTAGTAGATGACATGCAGATGGAGCTAATACCTTCTATGATATTGGAGCCTTACTATTATGGTATATAAATCTATGGTATAATAATGGAGAAATGAGATTGATGAGTATTGAGCTCAGGGTGGTTCCTTGGTCACAACAATAATTGGTTATTTATCCTTAATATTCCATGATGGAATTGATTCTAGTGTTGGTGCAAGATTTGAATTAGACATAGAGCTTGAGGAGTCACACCCTATCATGGACATGTACTATTAGAACCTAGAACTAGATTTGTCTTACCATATCCTTTTTTAATGAAATGTGAATAGGGTTTGGAAATTCTAAGAAATTAGGAACCCTGTTAATGTGCATAAATCAACTTTGTGACGGTACTTATTGATCTGTTTGACAATAACCTTATTACCCTTTTTCTCTTCTTTCTTCTCAACAGAGTACATATTTTCCATGAAACTATCGACACCCCATTGAAATTCATGTATTCAACTGAGAGAAAGTTTCTCTTTGCAACTTGGCACAATGTAATCACATTTGAAAAATGATGGGTTCCCTCAATGAATAATTGGGCATGATAAGCGTTATCTGATACTCATAAACTTGGAAATGAGCGAATACAACACTTGGTAATCCCTTTTGATCCAAATTGTATGAAATTGTCATTAACAACACCTTACATGATCTTGAGGTTTTTGGTGATGGTGTTGAAATTCATTGAGAATGATTGACATTAAGTGCCAATGAAATATATGGCATACTATGTGGTCATTCCACATGAAAGAATTTATCATGATGTGGTATTGTATTCATTAGATTATAAGGTGATACTAATGACCTAATGGATTCATGGGATGTACATGATTCTTGAGGTCCACGCCTTGTTATATGGACAAAAGTTGGGGTCTTAAAACATAAATTTTGTATATGGGACTTATGGGTCATATGTGGTGCCTAATTCCTCTACAAGAGACTTAAATAAGGAACATTTAGTATACAAGTAAGATATATTGGTCATGTTGAGGTTTAACACACCATGAATAGTTGTCAAGGTCTAAGCCATGCTCTAGGAACAAAAGGGAAGTATTAAGTGATAGTATTTGTGTACATGGTTAATGGGCTATGCATAGGGACAAAGAACATGAAGCAAGATCCATGTAGTAAACATATTCCATGTGAGAAAGATATCAATGCCATTTTTTATGTTTATAATACCATGGACGGTTCTTCAAACATAAACCATGGTAGATGGTCGAAATTACAGATCTTAGATCATAAAATTAGTTAATTTGCAAGGTTAAAGGGCCATGATGAGACCTAAATACAAAACTAATCCTTTAATAGAGAATATTTATCATGTAAGGGAGATCTTTTTTAAGGTATAAAAACCCATAGATAGTTCTGAATTCCTAGGCCATGGTATAAGGAAAACAATTCATGTCTTAGGTCATATGGGTTCTCTATCAAGTTGATGGGGACATATGGAACCCAAGGGAAACCCGCAATCCCTACATAAGGAATTTTTAATGTGAGTAATGTAGAAACTTCAAATGAAAAAAATGGGTTTTAAAGAAAAAAAAGCATTTCATCACCTTTTAACTATAGGTTTCTCAAATCTTAAATATATGATTTTTCATCCTTAGGTATTCTATGAAATATAATATAAAACAAAATCATAAGTGAATGAATATATTTCATTACTTAACAGAACCAAACTTCTAAGAAATCCACGAGAAATGATGTCAAAGTGTTTCGATAAGTTTCATCCCTCCAGGGAATCTTATCTTGCATAAAACATATTTTAAAACTCTTTATTTACAAAAATAAATACAACTTAATAAAATTAACTTAAAATTAAAAATAAATCCTTATCTTATTTAATTATAATGGCGTTAATCACTCAACATAATTTCCCTTAACTTATGTCAAATCCACAAGACATATAGATGGAAATTATATACCATGAAAAACATAGATCGTTGAAAATAAAATTGACAAATTACATAAGTAATAGATCAAGTCAAAATTCAATGAAAACTTCATCAATATGAATAAGATGAAGTTGTACATACAAGATCCTTATCATAGGGCTACTAAAATAAACAAAATATCCAAATTCCTAGCTAGAGAAAACCAAGAGAAACCCAATCTAAATCAAGGATAATCAACAAGCATTAATCACTCAAGATAAAATTCCTTTGAGGTAAATATGCCCCACACAAAAAAGTATTGAGAATTGGATTTTTGGTGCGATCTTTAAACAACTATCCCCCCCCCAAAAAAAAAAATCCAATTCTCGTGACTTTCTTTTGGGGGAGGGGGTGTTAAAAAACTCATAGAAAAGGAATTTTAGGGGGGATATTTCAGCCCCCCCCAAAAAAAGTCATGAAAATTGGACTTTTGAGGGAGGCTTTATAACAACCACCCCCAAAAGTTCAAATTCTCGTGAATTTTTGGGGAGGCTTTAAAAAATCCACGCCCAAAAGTCTAATTATCATGACTTTTGGGGCGGCTTTAAAACAACTGTCCCCAAAAGTCCAATTCTCGTGACTTTTAGGGCGCAGGTTTTTAAAAATGCCTTGAAAAGGACCTTTGGGGAGGGGTATTTTTGAACTCCTCTGCCCACCGCCCCACCCCCACCACACAAAAGTCCTAAGAATTAAACCTTTTTTTTTTGGGGGGGGGGGGGGTTAAAAAACTGCCAACTGCCAATTGGCCCTAGGAGAAAATAGGAAAAATTCAATTATAATTCTGCAATAAATGAGAAGAGACTGGTTGTGTGACAGAGGAAGTTGTGATGGAGGAAGAAGGATGATAGAAGAAAGCATCTACAGAGGAGGCTGCGATGGAGGAAGAGATAAGACAGAAGAAGTAGTGGGAGAAGGGAAGTTGTAACACACACAACCTCGAAGGAAGAAGTCTATGATGGAAGGGAAAGATGCAACCAAATCAGCTATGATAGAAGGAACCACGATAGATGGTGTGTAACATATGAAAAGGAAAGATTAAGAGATCATGGGTAACGATTCAGCTAGAGTCACACATGCTTTATGGAATAAAGCATCTTTGTATTTTGAGTTGATAGTTCCTACTGACAGTTGTAATGGGAATGTGTGAGAATAGGAATGATAGCCTATCAGTTAACAGAATGAAGTCATTTGACAAGGACATGTAAACATCCTATAAAAGGAGGAACCCAAGCTGTATGTAGGTTACTTACCTCTTAGTCTGGTGGTTCCTGGTCAGTCATTTTCATTTATTACTTACTATTTAGTATGTGTTTTGTTGTAAGATTCAAAGAGTCGAAGAGAGGAGCGAGAAAATCAACGTTGTTGTTGTGAGAGATATCTACGATATGACTTGGGGTCCTAGGGTCACCAATGTACTAATTTTTGGATTGCATACATATAAAGATTACAGAAACATATATAAGAGAAATGGGTTGAAAGGGATGTGTACCTTGTTACTGATGGTTGATCTAAGCTTGAGCCTTCTTCTTCAAATGCTCTTCAAGCTTCTAACCTTCTATACCTGCAAAAGAGATTGGTGTTCCTCCACAGAAATCCTAATTGTTATATAGAGAAAAATGAAAATATTATAATTGCATATAAGAACTAATAGCAATACATTTCATAATTCATAACAATGAGGGAATGTGCAAAGACAATATTGAAGAAATTCACTCTGTATTCAGAAGTTGCAGGTAACATTGCAACCATGTCTGAGACAAGCCTCTCTACTGACCAATAAACTGAGTTATCTTGCTCCTCTTTCCAATGGATTCCTCTAACATAACCTTGCTCTTCAACTTGCTTCCCATATCCTCTACCCCTCTATTTATACTTGTTGATGAGGAGAAGTTACGAGGTCTATAATGGTTAGGGGAGTTGGGGAAGTTATGATTTCAAACCCAAATTCCCTTAACTAATCATGTTTTATTTTTGAACTTTGTATTAAGGGACTTGCGGGTGCATCTATAGGCAATTCGCGAGTGATTCGCGACTTCTATGAAGGAAAGTCGTGATTACAAAATCTCATAGTTGACTCGCAGGTTGTATAGTTGACTCAAGTGACTTGAGTGACATGCGACTTGTCATAAAGAGAGTTGTGAGTGCAAGAAAAACTCCTTTATAAACATGGGCAAGGCTGAACGAAGAAATATGTATTAAGGCTTCACTTCATCTATAGTGTTTAGGTAACTTCAATCCATATTTTCCTTTTGTGTACTGACACATTTGTGTCAGTACTCGGATGGAGAAGTGCCATTTCATATTATAACCAATGCCCCTTAATGTATGAGGTCAGAGGGAATCTATGGCCAAAATACATTACAAATCTTGTATCATGGAGAGATTCAGTATCAAGGTCAGAGAGAAGTACCTGAAACAGACAAATCAAGGTCATTTACAAAATCATAGCTGAGGATTCCATGTTCAATAATGTGGAACACTAGCTCCTTTACAAGATTCATTTACATCATATAGTACGGGAAAAAAGGCCACATACGTTTTACAACAGTGGATCAAAGCCACAATAGTACAATGATGAGTCTTCAATAGCTAGAAATAGTGGTGCAGGATCATAGCACAATCTTGCGCAACTTAGGTCATATAGGTTGTAACCTAAGCTCTTCATCCAAATCCATAAAAACCAATACGAATGCTACCATGTGAATATATGAGTTGAAGTTGAACATGGAAGGATACCATCAGAGTGTCTGTGAGAGATTTATACTGAAAACCAATGCAGAGGAGTCCACCAATATGGGTAGTGGATCCTAATGTACTAACTACAAAACTCTGGGTATTCTTTCACAGGAGGTACTGATTGGAAACCATTGTGTGAGGAGGAAGGCACTGATTCCTTCAACAAGTCACATTAGTAACTAGTATTTTGGATAAGGGAAGGTATACATAACATGATCTCAAAGATGAAGATGATAGGGATCAGAATAGACAGACAGGGGAGTAAATATCCTTGAACAGTGAGCACAATACAAAGCTGACCCAAGGTAGATTTAAACTTTCAAATGATACAACTAGACTTATCTGTCATCTAGAATACATGAACAGATTCCCCATGTATTCAGGACAAGTGGAGGAGTAATGACTCGAAGTGATAGCTGAACTGAGAAGTGAAAACTGAGACATGAGTAGTGGTAAGCTCAAACTAGTGCTTCTTTCAAGGATGACAATATTCCAACAAACTTATAACCCAAATAATGAATTTATTCCTTTCCTTTCTTGTTAAGTTTTAACCAGTCCAAGAAAGTCAACTCGAATCTTTCTTCATTTTTGACAAGATTGAAGAAAAAAGAGATCAGTGCTTGCTATGTCACTAATCTATGGATTTTACGAGCCCGGATTAGTAAATGCTCGTCAATTCTTTCATAGTTTTGAGAGTCTGAAAACTACAAATTAAGAAGACTATAGGGGGGTGCTTTTTGATAAATTTAGTCTCCTGAGTCCGAAAAAGTGTAAAACAATCCAAAGGATAACTCTCTTAGCTTTCGAATAACTAAGTATACCTTTTTCGTACTTAGTCAGTAAGGTACGAAAAAGGGGTGAACTATCACCCAATCAACACTCCTTCAAAAGTAAGCATGTAGCCTTAGTTTAATGAGTGTGAAGAAAGGAAATATCACTTAGAAAGTTCCATTTATTTACAATAATGGTACTGACAACAGTAAACTCGATGATTTTTACTAGAGTTTAACGAGCATGACAATGGCATAAAGAACGCTCAAAATATTTTTCATGTTTGGGTCCAGAGAACAAAAAAGAGGAAAGTAAGCTTGAACAGGTTCCTTTTCTGTAAGTTTAGACATCCAGGCCCAGAAAAGAGATAAATAAATACCTGAAGATACTCTTCTACATTATGAAGAAGATAGAGTATTCATTTATCGTAAGTAATCCATAAGGACCAGAAAAGGGTAAAACTTGTACCGCTATGAATGATCCTTTAGTTCCTTTAACGAGTATGAAAGAACAAGTAACTCGACTATCTATTCAATTTTAAGGATTTTGACCAGGGCTTGAAGATAACTCCATAAGGGTAGGATCTTTATAATCGAAGGTAGTTCAGTAAAAGATCAAAAATGAGGCTCATTTTGGTGTGAAAAACATCTACAAAATCTCCCACAACCTATCACAAATGCGGCATGGGTATCAAAAATACAAGAAGTGTTATAAAATAGGGCACTCATGTGAGGTAGGTCCTAACCATGGGAGAATGACGATGTTTGAAAGGGAAGAAGAGGCTATACATCGCAATCCATGGATATCAAAGAGATCCTAATGTTAAACGGAGGATAAGGTATTAGTGCAAAACATGCAAAGAGGATCAAATCCTAACCTATATGCAGAGGAAATATGCTTTGATTCATCCATGACCTGTAAAACTTAGGTGAAAAAAAATTTAGTATTAGTTCATATGATATAAAATGATTTCAACTATACAAAAGTGGGAAAAAATTAATTAAAAAAATTACTGTAAATAGAAGAAATATATTAAAAAAACATAACATTTTTTTACCATATTTGGGAAATTTGACCTCTCAACTTCAAACGATCGGTACGATCAATCTAGTGGACGGATCTTCATTCCACAAAGTGCAGGCAATCCACATCTTCCTCCTCTTCATTTTGATGCCTTTTATTTTTAAAATTTATGCTTTTATTTGA
Organism: Pseudotsuga menziesii; assembly: GCA_001517045.1. NCBI lineage: Eukaryota > Viridiplantae > Streptophyta > Pinopsida > Pinales > Pinaceae > Pseudotsuga > Pseudotsuga menziesii. The sequence goes on along the minus strand of LPNX010093466.1, from coordinate 37,769 downwards.
TTTTTTAGCCTACCTTAAGGGCACTGTATAGAAATTTTGGGTATCCCTTTATAAAGTCACGATTTCGCGATATAATCGCAGGTTGAGTGTGGGAAACCCACAATTGGCTCACGATGTCCACACTGTACAGGATTATGTCAACACCTATTATATACCTAGGACTCAAAACTTGGGGACCCAAATCCCGATCTCACATATTACTAGTTCCCCACTGAAAGTGCTTGTGAGCACTATTGTTAGGGTGGAGGGGTCATCCACTTTACACTTGGGTACACGGAGCCACATGTACATAGTAGTGGAGTTCCTATGGGGTGTGATGTATGATTGGTGTTTGGGATTACTCCTGATCATGAAGAGACAACTATCTAACCATAGGATAGGAAAGAAAAAAAATTTGGTTATGTAAGTATTCTAGTAGCGTTCTTCTTCGAGAGGGTTCCTTCCCTGATCCCCGTTGTTACACTTCCACCCTCCCTTCCCCGCAATCCTAGACTTACAAAGTGGGGAGATTTATTTCTCCACTAGGATGGTGATGAGGTCCAAGGTGGTTATGATGATGACTTCTACTCATTGTGGAGCCGACAGGTGCCCGCACTAGAGCAGTTTCCATATGTAGGCTTAGACTTTCATGGCGATCCAGAGCTATCTCTCCCTCTTGGGGAAGCATGGGGAGATATGGGTAAGTATTTTAATTTTTGAATATTTTATATACATATGTATTCGAGACTAATACATTTTTAAATAATATGCAGATATTGGACCTGGCTGACCAGATGGACATCCGAGGACTTCGTTCGACCATTGGACGGTGTTAGAGATGAAGCTATGCTTCATGTCGAGAGAAATTAATGTTGTTTTAATTCCGTTGTAGTAATTTCCCAACTATTTATTTACTTATCAATATGGGGTACGTAAACTGATGAAGCATGTGC
>LPNX010093466.1:26343-36529 GCA_001517045.1 Pseudotsuga menziesii | reverse complement strand
GACATTTTTGAGACTCAACATCTCTCCCCAACTCAAGGTGTTGCATGTCCTCATGCAACCATGCATGGATCTTCTGAAGAACCTTTGGCATCTAAACTTTCGCTTTGAATGATGATGCCTTATGAATGTTTCCAAGATATAACAGCTCATGAGTAACAGCTGGCATTTTCCTATGGTTGGTGCTTGTGTAACAACCATGAATATAAAGAATGTTGGTTCTTGTGTTAACAACACTCATTTCATGATGTGAAATGCATGAGTAACAGCTCACATTTTCCTTAGGGTTGGTTCTTGTGTGACAACCATGAATATAAGAATGTTGGTTCTTGTGTTAACAACATTCATTTCATTATATTTTTTTTTACTTGCTGTTATGATAATAATTGTAACCACACACTGTTGGAGCGCATACTCCATAGGGGGTAACTCCGCGGTTAATTTGTAAGTGGAGCGATGGGTCAAAATAGTCTTAGGGGTGTCGGGGTAAGTCAAAACCCTCTCTGTTTGTAATAAGCCCATGGTTTAAATCCAGGGTTTAGGGTTTTGTGGGTGCCCATGGTTTAAGACCAGGGTTTTGTAAAGCCGCGCAGTATAAATAAGCGCTTATGTAAAATGGAGAGGTGAGGCTTTTTGATGTAAGAAAAGATAAGGCAAGTAAGATTGGTTGTTGTAAGGAAAGGACAAGTCCCAACTGTGTGCGTGGACGACCTCTGCAGCTGTGTGCGCAGAGGGTTTTTGTAAGGAGGAAAGAAAGATCTGCAGCTGTGTGCGCAGAGGGTTTTTGTAAGGAGGAAAGAAAGATCTGCAGCTGTGTGCGCAGAAGCCTGCTGCTGTGTGCGCGGCTATTAAGAACGGAATGAATCTGCAGCTGTGTGCACAGATAAACTGTGGTTTTGAGGAAAGAGGAATAAAACACAGTTTGTGGACGTAGCCCCTACACTGGGGGTGAACCACGTTATATGTGGTGTTGTGGTTTTGTTGTGTTGTTTCCGTTTTTGTTATTTTCATGCATCTAACTGATTACATCTGATAATATAAGATCTCTGCTAATACCAAGCTTCGCAGTGAATTCCCTGTAGTGGGTTATGCACGTTTGGTTTGTCTTTTATGCTCTGAATTTATATGTGAATGAATGATAAGTAAACAGGAAGTTGAATAATAATTGTTTAGAAAGGCTACGGTACAGTAATCCCCCTCTTTGCATGCAGAAACCTAATTCTGCGGCACCCCATTGCTGTTTCGGGTGAGACTACAACCTGTGCGCAGGTTGTTGCCGAAAGGGCCAACACAGTGGGTCGTTTGTTGGTGCGAAGTATAAAGCGTTAACCCGGGTCTGCCCAAGTGCCAACACACACTTCACTGGAAATCATAAGCTATCAATGTGCATAAGAGAGCATCACTGAGTATAAGAAAGCCTTTTCTCAATCGGGTATGAATCATGTCAGTGTATATCAATGCATGAAGTAAAGTGCGTCAAGGGATCGTTGGAAAAGAAATTTTTGGGAATGGTAAATGGGATGAAAATGGAATGATGATAATGGAAAAATGTGGTGATTATGACGATAGTCCCCCCCCCAAACTGAATTGGTTGCATGCCCTCATGCAACATAGTGTAGGTCATGGAAGGGAAAAGGAAATGAAGTGTGGTGAGGGAATTTTCCAAAATATTCAAGTCAGCATAGAAGGAATTTCATGATCAAAGCTTATAAAACAACATACCTTCACTCACCCAAAATATAGATGAACTATGTAATAGGAATGTAGCTGTTGCAGCTGCTGGATCAGAAAATCGTGACTAGTACTGTAGCTGCAATTACTATAACGACTGGCACAAAGAATATGGGACTGTGACTGCTGGAAGATGGAAGGTGTCACTGGTGTGGGATCATGAAAATGTAGCTGTGAATGACGTCGTTGCTGTAACGTGAAAGATGGCACTGCTGTAGGAACATGTGAAAGGTGACTGCTACTGTAGCAGCACTACTGTAACAACAACTGCTGGCACTGCTAAAACAACAACTGCCGGAACTGATGTAACTGCGGTAGCAGCGACTACTATAACAATGATGGTTGTAACAGCAACTGCGGGAACTGCAATGGCTATCACTGCTAAATCAGAGAATGGGAAGTGGAGGAATCTGAACTGGTGCTGTGGAACTGTCAGGATCTCATAGATGAATGCAAGCTGTTGTAACTGCTGAGGGAATCAGGAAAAAGTGTATAGTCTTCATCCGCTACAAACCTGATGGTACAATTCTAATCATGTGAATGGATGTGTTGATGTCGAGCATGAAGAGAAATCACTGGATTACCGACCATTGATGAATGCAGTTAACCAGTGCGAGGCAACTCACCATTGATGTCAATGAGTGCCAAGGTACCTGAGTACATCTTGCGAAGTGCGAATGGATGTGCTGATGTCGAGCCACTTGCAAGATCCGATGATCAAGGGACATTGATGTATTCCCATGATCGTCAGCAAGAGAACTTGCCATTAAGGCATGCAAGCCTCTAGGTACTCAAAATGGACTCTAGTCTATATCCCAGATGATGTGCTGATGTCGATGGGGCAAGACTGTTGAAAGGTGGGCCTTAAAGAATCCCACATCAGTCAACACGAGTTTTTATAAAAAGATTTGGTAGGACTATAACAAAGATCTCAGTAGTGACAGGGTTTATGGAAAATGAAATCGAGGAAGTGTAATTGTGGAAAAGGAGGTGACTGGTTTTATTCAGAAGGAAAACTGGCAGAAGGTAAAAATGAACTGAAAATGATAAAGGAAATGATGTATGCTGCTCAGAAAAATAGATGTGCAAGAAATCAGGAAGGATAAGGCAATGGAAAATGGCTGCAACACGGGGATGATCAATCTGCTGTGAAGGAGGAGTGCGAGGAGATATTTCAGGATGCAAAAGGGTTTTCCAATGATTTTCATGTAACAACAAGTGTCAGGATTCTCATGAGGTGTAACAGCTCCTTCAAGCTGGCTTATCATAGCATGTTTCTCAAAAGATTTTGTGATTTTTTTTTTTTTTTTAAATTACTTCAGCATGGAATGCGTGCATCTTCGTTCCTGCAATCATACTTAATACCAATCCTGCACTTAAAACTTCATGAGAGAATCGTAGAATGCAAAAATAAGTAGGCATGGGGCAAAGCGAAGAAAAATAAAATGCATTTGTATACCTGTGTCTTTGCGCTCCTGTAATCATCAATTACTGCATGAAGTGACTTTAAGAAAGACAAATTAACATTAAGCACATTGTGTTCAGAAATTAGAGAATGCCCATTTGCGTTAGTTTTACAATTTGTAAGAGCAATATGGTCTCTAAAATTCAGAAAGTGTAAATGTGTGGCTGAGATCCACTATCGAATGTTCAGAGTAGGAGTTTCACTAATTTGGGGCATTAATCACAATTGGTGCTTTGCATGATCAACCCTTGAGACGCCCAAAATGTTAGGCAAGTAGCGACAGCATTGCAGGCTGTTCAATGCGCAGCTGTTCAACACGCAGCTGTTCAATGTGCAGCTGTTCAACGTGCAGCTGTTCATTTGGCTGTTCAACGCGCAGCTTTCAATGCGCAGCTGTTCAATTGGCTGTTCAACGCGTAGCTGTTCAATGCACAGCTTTTCAATGCACAACTATTCATTGCACAACTACACTCATTTGTATACCTTTGCCGTTGCGCAGGTGGAATCATCGATTGCTGCAGGAAGTGACTTCAGAAAAGAAATTTTGACGTGAAGCGTAAAAAACATGCATTTAGGAAGTGAATGAAATGTCCATTTGCAATTTTTATAATTTTACAATTTGTATGTATTTTCCATTCATAGTTTTATAATTTGTATGGACTTAGTTTTATTCGGATAATTCCCACGAAAATAAGACACAAAATTAGAATCATCATTTCAGCATGCTTTGGCATCTTGTCGGGGTTGCAGCAAAATTGCTTCAAGCAAAAAGATAATCCTCATCGAGTTTTCTGCAATTGAATGACAGCATTATATATTTGAACGACAGCGCCTCTCACAACTTGAAAAGAGTAGTCAATACTTCCTGAGAAGCATGTAGCATGAAACGCAGAGATATTTTGGCTTTGGTAGCTCCTCCTATCGGATCGTGAGGCTCATTTGCAGGGTCCTACTCCACTTTTATAATAAGAGCGCCATGCAGCTTGCTAGACATCCAGTTTTTCATGAGCGTACCAAATACATAGATGTGGGCTGTCATTATGTGCACACAATCTGAATCATGCCCTCGCCGCGGGAAATTGCCAAAGAAACAAATAACATAACGTCCCTTGTTGCCCTCTATAGCTTACATCTCTGCAGTTCCATGGACAATGAAGGAGCGCAGAACTTTAAAGCGGCTGCGCATGTGTGGAGAAATATCTGGCAAAGTCTTGAACTGTGCCGTGAGAGGATTGACTCCATATAAAGTCAAGTCAGATCGAGCAACCAAGAACAATCCATCACAACTGGCTTTGATCCCTAGATTTCTCATGCCCAGATTATCCCAATCACAAGGAACCCCAGAAATATCTCGAAGAATAAACGGAATCCCAGTGACAATATACTAATCGAGTGGCTAGCAGATCATGCAGAGGAAGTCTGAAGAAGATATTCTCCAAAACTTGAGCAGAAAGATGAATAACCGGGCAATCGTTTTGATTACTCTCTCCTGATGTACCTTTGTAAATCAGAGCTTGGGTAATGAGACGAGATTTGAATGAACGCATCCTCTCCATATGCTTGATATACACTTATGCGCTGTAAGCAATAGGAAACTAAATTGCCAGAGAATGCATTTTTTCCTTCAGTGCTGTAGCTTGCATGTTTTTGACAATACTGCTCGATCTAGAATTTGTGAGATAGAGTATGTCCGGCATACCATAGAGACCAATTTCTAACATTATCAAGTGTTCAGCATACTCGAATGCGTAGAGGCGTGCGTTCCTCTTGAGCCAACTGTAATTGTGGAAGCAAGATAGCTTAAAACACATCCCTGAAGAAGAATGAACCCTCGCCCCAGTAACAACCATACCTCGAGTTGCCATGCTGCAATTACCAAGGTTGCCATGCAAAAAGAATTGAACCACCCAACTATTCAAAATCCACCATTCCACATTAACACCAAGGAACTACAACCAGTGAACAATCAATGCAACATTAAATTGGCATTGTAATTTGCCAGTAGAGATCGAAATTTCCAATCTGTGACCTGCCCATTTAAATCTGAATTCAAATCTATTTTCTCTGTATCCGCCTTTGGACAGATTGAAATCAGTAAGTTACTTTTAACTCCAGTTTAGGAATAGTCATAATGGAGAGCACGGTCTTCATCATTGTTGAGACGCGGGAATGAGCAGTGGGTGAGAGGAATGAATGATCCTGACTCCTAAGATTGAAAAGGTGGCCCGTGGGTGCAACAGCCACACTGTGAAACCAAAACCATGACTCCCAGAAGACAAGCGGGCCAGTTCCATTCAAAGTTCACATAAATGCACTGAGCACTTGTTGGCAGCGATCAGAATGGGCAGGCCGATTGACAGTGACACCCTGGTCCGTAACTGAGTCACCTCACGTCCAAACTTTACTGTGACCACCTACTCACTGAGCCCAAAGGGCTTCCACCCTGTCACTGCCAATTTAATTACAACTGAGGTCCACCGTGACCTGTCACCCATCCAAATATTCCAAACTCCCACAGCCCATTGAAAACCCAGGAAGGGAAAAAATTTGGGGTTGCCCTTCCATTGTCAATGTACACAGTTCTACTTCGTTTCATTTTCGACGGGCACTCCATGAAACCGAATTTATTTTGTAGGGCAAATTCCGTCATGGCCTTCTATGACAGGTAAACAGGCCCTTGACGTGCACTGAAGCCTTCAAATTTGAAGCCTGATATCGACATGGAGCATTCAGTAAGCAACGGGCTGTAAATTGCTAAGATATGCGCAGTCAAGGCCCACCACCAATTGATTGATAAAACAATTTTCGCACGAGCATCAAAGAGTTTAATTACTTTCTTGCCTTATGAACATCCTCGTTCATCTTATCACTACTATCGTCATTCTCATTAATGGTTTTCACTGACTCTCTCAAGGAAAAGGAGATGAATGCAATACATGGAAAGACAAAGGGCAGCGTGCAAGATTCTGGCCGACACCCAGGTTATAATATGGAGTGGCAAAGATAGAGCTAGCACTTAACTATTGAGCGAAATAACGTCTTGGCTGAACAACGCACAGCTACGCGTTGTTCACACAAATCATGCATTGTTCATCCAGCATCTCAGGGCCAAAATGTTAAAGTGTTTCAAAATGATGCAGACAATCGTGAATATTTATGAGAGATAGAAACAACGATTTGAATTCCATACCTTACAGAGCCATCATACCCTACAGTACCAAATCTATCCGGATCAGACCCAGTCACAAGCTTCCCTTCGCGCAGTTCCAGATGCATTTGACTAAGTGAAAGCAGTATCAGTAACACCAGATACAAAGCCTATTCGAGAGCTAGTTAACCTTATTGATCCACTATTTCAAGCAGTAGATCCTCGTAGTGAAAGCACCTGCTATTGGGTAAACGATGTAAACTACCTTTGCTACAGGTGCTTTAACCCGGTCAACTCGATCTCGATCTGTTGGATCTGTTACTGTTCCTGCCTTTGCTATTGGCTTTACATATGGATTTGCTCCGGTTCCTTCGTCTCGGTCCTTGCGAGGTGGTGGCTCTTGCTTGGTTGCTATTTTTGAAGAAATGGTATTTGAAATGGGCGGACGTTGATGCTGGTTCTGAGTCAACTTGCTCGATTGCTTATGTTCTCCTATATAAACCGCTACTGCTGAAACTCCTACTTTTGCCCAGTCTAAAAGTAGTCAAAAGGTAGTTCAATCTTGATCTCGAATTGCTGGCATTGCCTCCTGATGGTGTAGGAATCGGCGGAGTATGAGCACTAGAATAAGAAACATCTTATGTGTATGATGTGTCTATCGAGCTATACGATACCATGGAGTTAGAAACTTCATATCATGGATTAGTCTTGGCCCATGGGGGAGGCACTGAACTGTGCATTGATGGCGTGCCAATATCGACGCTTTATGATGATGGCTGATGGTCGTGGTCGTAGATGTGACTTAGGATTCAATGTAGAACACCTCAACATATCCCATTATGTTAGGTGATAGGAGCAAGATATCCTCCTGTGAAGCATTTATTGAGGCGTGGTACTTGAGCGCACTGTTACACCATGAAGAAACTTCGTAAACCCATGAAAACCTAGTTTCCCAACTGAAATAGAATATCGAGAATCTTAGACTCCGTCATAGCCTCAATTGAATTCCTCATTAAGGCCGATCTGAGGTTAAATAATTCATTTTCTGTCAACGACTTTGACACTGCCTTCAGAACTGCCCGTTTCAATGGAGAAGCTCGAAGAACATACGCTTTGACTAATCTGAAAATCAAAATATCCAATGGAATTGCATGTTGCCCCTGAAGCCACGGATGTGTAAGGGCCTGCGCAGCTGTCATTCTTTTACTTAAGTCTTTGTGAAGAAGTCTTTTCACAAAATCCTTTGCATCAGGAGACACCGACGGCCATGGTGCATCATCAAAATTAGGATCAGCTCTTAAAACTGCACGGAAAATTCCTGATTCGGTCCTTTCCCAGAAAAGGTTGACTTCCACATAATAAAATGTATGTTATGACCCCAACACTCCATACATCGCTCTCATACTATATGATCGGTGAAGAACTTCTGGTGCAACATAATATGCGCTGCCTACTATATCATTTAGTCTCTCATCTGGTCTGATGAAATCAAAGAGCCCAAAATCAATAGCCTTCATAGGTGCATGTTCATTCTTAGTGTTAGGTAGGTAAGGAGCTGTGCATTGTTCATCCAAACTGTATGTTCGGTTAGGGGTTGGATGTGCTCCTCTTAATAACCCGTACTCTCCAAAGAGACTTGTGCAGGCTCGTAATACCTGGCCAGCTGTAAGGATAATAACACTTCTACACACGAAACTGCTTGCCAATATTCGGCTGAAACTGGAGGCGAAAAGAAACCAAGATCAGCGTTAGAAAAATGTGAAGAAAACAGCGCTAACGTAATGGACTGTATTGTGTCAAATCCGGTTTTGTCATTCGAGGAAAATGAGGAGCGCTCGGCAGATTTATTCAATAGATAGTAGGAAATAGATGCTAGGCTGGTGTTTGTCTTTGTTTAAAGTGCCAGCTAATCGACCTGAGTATCTTGATTTTACGCGGCCATTTTTTTAGGTAAGAGGATAAACATAGGAAAATTATTGCTCTCGTGGAATAACGGTTTGTTGAAGGCGTGCTATTTTTTCTTTTTATAGAAAGAAGGATGGAGCGAAATCAAGGCAAAGATCTCGGGAGATGAATCACAGAAGTTGGAATCAAACCAAACATAGTTGTCAAAAACACCAGAATGCTTACTGAGTTTTGGATCAAATCCTTGGAGAGATCATGCCCTCCTCTGGAGATCTAATTCTAGGTGCTTCCATCCTTACCGCTGAGTATGAGATGAACCGCTACTTTCAATTTTGTAAAACTAGCTTAGTGTAATCGGGTAGGGTCCAAGTGACAATGGTAGGGCGGCAGAGTTGAATGGATCAATCCATAACTTAATGGTCTATTATTTTGCAGGTTTGGTCATGAAATGATGAATGCATACAGAGGGGATTTGACTCGTTATATATATATTTTTTCTTTTTTATGATTTTTGTTTTATTTGTTTGTTTATTGCAGGTTTTGGTTTCAGATCAAAGAGATAGAAGTTGGAAATAGGTGCAACCCAAACCAAGGATGGACGGAAATGAGAAAAGAGAGCTTATGCAATCAAACAAAGTGCAATCGACCAGAATTCCAACATGACCCATAATTTCATCATGACGGTACAGTTGCAGCATTTAAAAGCTTGGTTCGATTTTTATTCTCTTAACGTTTTATTGTGTGTATTTTGCAGGTCAAGAATGGGACACAAAAACTATTATTATGACTGCATATATTTTTTTTTCTTTTTATGTTACAGAAAAAGAATTCATTCTGCAAATGTACTAAAAAATTCGAGCAAAATTTGTTAAAATAAAAGATGAATCAATTAGGCATATTGCACGAACTTATTCATTCCTGAAATCAGTCTATATCATCCTTATTTTCTGATCCTCGCGATCGCACTAAGCGTGGAGGAGAGCATACTTATTGAAAACTAAAAACTGAAAAATCTACCTACTCTATGCTAATTAAAAATTAAAATTTGGTTACGTGTAATCAGATTTCCAATGGAGCCATTCACGCAATAGCAATAATGATATGTTTAGTGGCAATTTTTCAAATGAAAGATGAAAATTTAGAAGAATGAGTGAGTCTTCTTGTTGTAACGACAGACTAACTAAATAAAAAGAAAAACTAAATTGATCTAATTGTGTACTTACCTGGAACCATCTTTCGATATGGCTTTCGTAAGCGCATTTTCCTTCACTCAGATCATGCTGCAGCTCCTTGTCATATTCATCAATCTCTTGTTCGAATGATTGTTCATCCTCAAATATGCAGGAGTCTTTAGATGCTGATTCCTCGTTCGTTTCCGAAGGAGTATTTAAACTTTCGGCTGCTGTCAAGATCTTCTCTTCCAGAGAAGAGGAGACTCCGATTTTTGCAAGGATGTGCATGAGTTGTTCCAAGCTGACACTCATAGTTAAATCATACTGTAAAAGGGGTTCTTACATCATCCAAATCAAAATCTGAAAACTGAAAATCACGCTTGCTAAAAATAAAACACTCTTGTTAAAACACATGAAAACCTCTTCAAAGTTGCAGAAATTGGAATTACAAAAACATGCTTGCAGAAATTGAAATTTACGCTAAATTGCAGAGATTGAAATTTACACTAATTTGCAGAAATTGAAATTTATACTAAATTGCAGAAATTGAAACACACTTGCAGAAATTGAAATTTACTCTAAATTGCAGAAATTGAAATTTATGCTAATTTGCAGAAATTGAAACACACCCTTCATGCCCTTACCCATATGTCACCTCAGAGTTAGGAGCACGAATAATCACACTTGTATGAAAAAGAAATTAATACCTCAATCCCTTATGCTTCCCCGGCAACGGTGCCAAAATGTCGAGCGAAATTAATGTTGTTT
>LPNX010093466.1:0-26067 GCA_001517045.1 Pseudotsuga menziesii | reverse complement strand
TATGTATGGAAATGGTATGATAAAAGGTTAATGGGACGATGAAATGTAAGGAATAGGGAAGATAAAGTGGATGAAAAAGGGACATTTTTGAGACTCAACACTTCATATTGTAGAGGGGAAATTGTCTAGGATGACCCATGATGTACCAAAACTACAAATGGAGAGAATTCCAATTGCCATGCAAGAGCATGTCGTAGGAGATCCTCCATCATGGTTACACCTTCTCCCAAGGGTGACCCGAATTTTTTTGTGTTATTGGGAGTCTATGGAGGAAGTTGTAGCCGAGGAGACTGAGCAAGCTCCGTAGTTTTAGAATATGATGTGTTTTGATCCTGTTTTGTATTTTGTATTTACTTATTAACTGGATCTTCGGACTAGAAACTCGATGTATATGGACATATTTTCTACACACACACACACACACATATATATTTGTTATTTATATGTGTCTCAAATGTATCGATGTATTTTAACTTTACAAAGTCTGTGAAAAATTTCAATCTAATATGTAGTTCTCAAATACATCAGAAATAGTATTTTGATTCCTTGAAATGTGTTGATATACAATATGTTCAAAATTTATTTCAGGTAACCTAATTTGTAAAACCGGCGTAAAAGAGTAGGTTGTCTCACCTGGTAGAACCCATTGAGCTGAGAGACCACTAACCGGGAGTCTAGTATGAATTCTGGGAAGGTGATACCATGTGAAATAACATCCAAAAGAAGCTCAATGATAAATATGTACTCAGCTACATTGTTAGTTGCAGGATGCAAGCAAGCGCCTCATGAGGAGAAATTTGTCTTGTAGGTGCATAAATGACCCCAAGCAGTTGAATCCAAATTACAAGTGTGACGGCTGACACCATTAACAAACCCTATGAACCACTCCAAAGACATCTAAAACAACACTAGAATACATAAGAAACACTAACCAATAACAACCATTTACAGAATTATACAAAATAATACAAGAAAAAACATAGTTCCTAGGCATAATACTTTTTCAAGTAGAGCATGTTTCGAGGCTCCAACAGCTTATTACCATCATAATCAATTGACTCATATGCTCCCTTTTTTCAGAAATTTTGACACAACGCATGAGCCTAACCAAAAATTTAAACGTGTCTTTCCCTAGGGGTTCCTTATACTAGTCCCAGACCAAAAAAAGCTCTCCTTCGGAGAAAACCATAGGTTTTACGGCTTTATCATATTGGTTTTTTACCTGGTTCTTGTGTTCTTCATTTGCAATGAGTCCATCTCTGCACTGTTCATCTATATGTTATAAATGTAGCAAACATTCTTCAATCTCAATAGTGTAAGGAAGTACGTGAATGGCAATTTTCAAGGCTTGTATCTCACATTCAACCAGTGTGGCTGCTTCCACCCTGTGAACGAACTAGAAAAGTCAGAACTTGTGACAGTATTAACATTGGTTCGGTATTCCCAAAGTGTCGGATACAACATAATGTTCCAGTTTGACCTACTAGCATTAATAGTTCGCTTGAGAATGGTTTTCAAAGTTTTATTGACTACTTCTACTTGTCTATTCACTTGCGGGGAAAAGGAAGAAGAGTGGTCTTTCCTAAAACCTAACTTAGTGGTAAATTCTAAGATTATCCTGTTCTAGAAGTGACTTCCATGGTCAATGATAATTTGCTTTAGGATACCAAACCTAGCAATGATCTTATTGAAAATGAAATACGTCATCGTCTCACCATCAGCTTTAAAGGTAGGTATTGCCTCTGCCCACTTCGTGAACTAGTCACTGGTGACAATGATATTCTTGTTATCCCCAGCATATACTAATTTACATGTCATGAAATCAACCCCCTACTTGGTGAAGGGACCTACCGCAATTATAGGGAAAAGAGGAGCAAGTTGTGACCACATTTTCATGGTGTAAAGCTGGCATGGGTGATAGCGTTTCATTGCTTCCACGAAATCTTTGAAGATGGTGGGATAGAAATAATAGACACATAAGATCTTCTAGGTCGTTGCTAAACCAGATAAATGACCCCCACATGCTCCACTTTGAAAATAATTTAGGACAAGATCAGTCTTCTTATGGGTGAGGCATCGATGCAAGATGGAATCTACCCCTCATTCGTATAAAGTATCACCAATTATGAGGTAGTTTTTTGCATTTACTCTTAGATTACGTCGATATTCCCTTGAAAAGGTCGCAATACATTTCAAAGTTTTGAGATACACTATGATATCCCCATTCCAAGGATCATATATTGAAATCAAGAAAATGTACTCATCCAGAAATGGTTCATCCTCTATCACTACGCTTACTTCAATCGGGAACTATGAGATCAGTTCTAGAATACTAGGGACTTCTTAGATTTAGCAGACTGGAAATTGAGGTCAAACTCTTGGAGAATGAAAATCCATTTGTTAAACTTTCCTCTGATTATTCGTCAAGATAATACATATTTAAATGGATTTACATCCACAACCACAGTGATTGTCCTTAGAAGAATGTAATGTCTCTACCTCTAGACGGCATATACCGCCGCTAGAGCCAGTTTCTCAACATGTGAGTATCTCAATTGAGGACCAGTGAGAGCACAAATGATATAATAGATAACATGCTCATGGAGCTCGTCATCTTCCTAAACTAGCACTACGCTTATCATTGACTTAGATGCAGCCATATACAATATAAAGTCCTTCGTGTAGTTTGGCAGTCGCAAAAGAGGAGCGAATAGTAGCGCTCTTTTTAATGCCTTGAAATATTAGTGTGTGGCTTCATCCCATAAGAATGGGATGTCTTTATTAAGCAATCGCATGAAACCCTCGGTGATCTTGGCATAGTTTACAATAAATCGTCGAAAAAAAGTTAGACTTTCCTTGTAGACTTTACAACTATCTGATGGATCAAGGAGGAGGCAGATTAACAATTGAGTCTACTTTTAAAAGATTGAATCGTATTAGTATAGCCCTATTGGAAACTATGAAACCGATTAATCTCCCTCATTTGATGCAAAAAACACACTTATGGGGATTTAAGATGATCTTGTAGTGTGCATCATTCAAAAATTAAGCGAAGATGATCTGGATGATCCTTCCTCTTTCAAGAATGAGCAAGAAAATCATCTAAGTATGGTTCAACAATGTGCTTAATATCATGGAAAGAAAATTTCATTGCATGCCGAAAGGTTTCTCCGACATTTTCAAGCCAAAAGGCATCTTTTTGTACACAAATGTACCCCATTGACAAATGAAAGCAGTTTTGTGTTGGTCTTTCGGTTTGATCTGAATCTGGTTGTAGCCCAGAAAACCATCCATAAATGAAAACACCTTGCTACCCGAACATGCATCAATGATATGATCAATCAATGGTGTGGGTTAGTTTTCCATGGGAAAATCCTTGTTTAAGTCACGTAAATATGTACAGACGCATATAGGACCTTGTTTTGTATCTACCAGAAGGGGATTGGATACCCATTCTATTAGAGAGATCATGAAATGAAATCGTCTTTCAGTAACTTTTCCACTTCAGCCTTGACAGGTTCTGCTTTCCACGGATTTAAAGGTCTAAGATTTTGTCAAACAAGTTTGACATAAGGGTAAGTTCGTATTTCATGTTCCACAATTGATGGATCGATGCCTGGAATCGCCTCGTATTACTAGGAGAAGGCATCACGAAATTCCTTAAATAAGGAAGTGTAGTTGACAATATCTTAAGGACAACAGTTTGCACCAATATGTACATTTTCCATGACATATGGTTTTCTAGAGATATTGATTGGAATAGCGGTGGAAATTTTTGCCATGTGCCCCTCAGTAAACATTCCCTCCTTGGAAAAAAGATTAACAAGCAGATCAATACCTTCCACTAGTCTCATATGGAACTCAACATTTTCTATCCTGCTCAGTTTCAGAAGAAATTAGGACTTGTGATGAAGATATTCACAAAAAATTTCAGGGCCAACCATGGCTTCCAGAATGTCTTCGTCACATGAAAATACTGTGTCTAAGAATTAGTAACAATATCTAGAGTTCTCTTACCATGTGGGAAAGTAGGCTTCATCCAACTCTTCTGAGACTGGAGAAGTCGAGATGGAATCAATAGTAGCATAAAATCTAGTTTGATAAGATACTTCTACTATTGATAAGGGAACTTGAGGTTCTTATTGTGAAGGGAGGACCCAGGGGTTAGTTCTATCTACAATAGTAGAGATATTCTTCCCAACACTCGTCGAGCCCAAGTAATTTATGGGAGTGGGCATATCGAAAGTTCCCATCAACAATGCATACATCCCAGTTCCCGTACTTTCATTTTTTGGGTGTGACTAATCAATCAAGGGTACGGTAGACTCAGTAGTCTCCAAACGACCCTTCCAAGTATATGGCAGCAGGTCAACAGTAACCAACTTTCCTTCATGTGGGAACACAAGAACTCGAAAAATGGATGATGGAATAGTGCACATCACATATGTCCAAATTCTCCTCAAAAGTAAATTGTAGTCCAAAGGAGCATCAACTACTTCAATTTCCACCAAGACTGCTTTCCCTGCTAGTTTTATTTCAAACGACAGAAGCATACCATGTGGATGGAAAGACCTTTCGTTGAAAGCAGTCAACAAAGTGTTTCATGGGACCAACTTAGGGGATCCCAGAGCCTTCCAACATGAGATCGGCATCACACATGTGGAGGCACCTTCGTTAATTAATGTTTGTCCAATGTTTTTTCCTCCATGGAAAACATCAATGGAAAAGGACACTTGGTAAGGTAGGAATGGTTTAACTTCAAAAAGATTAAATTTATCCATCAAGCTTATGGAGTCGATACTATCTGTGGTTGCCAAGAGTGCATCTTGTTAGGAAGGACAACTCAGGAGCACTTCTGAGGCCTACATTGCACAAGGGGTTTGGGATAAATATTCTACAACTGAGTAGTTTGAAGCATCCCCCACGTTAGGGTTATGAAATGTCTTTTTAAAGACACCTTTCAGTATCTTTGGCATAGCATCAGTCGTTTTTTCAATTGTAAGTGGGGCTAATGTCTTGGCAGTTTTTTTATTCTTCTGTTGAGCCTCCGACTCATAATTATTAGCTCTACTCTATAACAAATCATGGGATCGGACCATATTGATATAATATTGATCAATGGCAGGAACACTTTCCGTTCCCCCATCATACTTTGAACTAGAAGTTGCATTCTGTCCTTGGGAAAACAGATCCTTCGGGACGACCGCTTGTTATTGTTTTAGAAACTTTTGAGCTTGATCAATTAAGGGGAAGTGATAGGTCAAATGGTATTCACTACACAACTTGCAAGGGAATTTGAACTTCTTCTATTTTTTAACCCCCTTAGCATTGTTTGTGGGTTTCTTATTGTTTTGATTCCCCTTACCCTTCTTACCCTTGTTCTTTTTCCCACTGGTATGTTGAGTGCCCTTCTAGGTAGATTGCGCCAAATATACATTCGCATTCTAGGTTGAGGGGGTGCCAGTATTGGCTGCCCCCACTACTGATTGCTTCACTGACAATTCATGGATATGTTTATCCAATGACTCTACAGTCGATTTGTCAACTGAACCTACCACACCATCGACATGTTATCTAGGATTGGGTTTAGAAAAGTTTATATAAGACCTTGGTGCCCCAAGAATAATTTCATATAGAATCCTAGACAGGGAATATGTCAAATCTAGTTGTTGGTACCTAAGAATGGCCTCTTCCTCCATAGTCACTCCCGATGTGGAAACATATTTTGAAATATAAGGCAATAATGACTTTGAAAACCATATTCTTAAGAACTCTATAGGAATATTGGCTTTGATAAGACTCTTTCTCCTTCTCCACTCCTAAATGTGGTCATATATATGAATGGCCTTATTTTGTCAAAAGGTCGATAGAAGGTCTGTACCATCATCATACTGGACAGAAAGTTGAAACTAAATCAAGAATACGATTTCCAAGTCAATAAAACTGTCGTATGCGGGCGACGGGAGTTCAATATACCACTTTTTCGTTACATTGGTCAGTGTTCATTGAAATAGCCTCAGTTGAACAGAATCATCGTTTAGTGAGTTGGAAGAGCACTATAAATGGAATTTAGTGACATGGTCACCTCAGTCCTCACCGATTTTCCCTTCGAACTTAGGAATGTATGAAGGTAATTTAATTGGGACTAATGGCCAAGTTGAATCATGGCACACAGGGTCATTCATTATTTTCGATAAGTCCAGAAATTTTAAAGTTTCCAGAAAGGGTAAACAAGGTTGATCCGAAGTTTGATATTGAGAAGTATGGGGCGAGGAAGTACCCGCACCAAGGCTCCCAAAAGAGAGGTTGAGGTTTCCCCCAGCCACCGTTTATGATGAAGTAGCAAGGTTTTGAAATGGATTCCATCCAAAATTCAAATTATTGCTAGCTTGTGGTGTGTGGTATTGTGTTCGACCAATTCCATTTGAAGTAGACACGGGATTTGAGATTCCCCCACTAAAAAGTGAGAAGGTAGAGCTTCCAAAAGGAGAAGTCGACACTTGACTAGAAGTCTGGAAGTTAAAACCTAAAAATGGGTTCAAACCTCCAGATGGCACACCGGTATAAGTAGGATATGGACCTACATAAGGAGTGGATGGAGGAATGTGTCCTCCATACCATGAAAAACATTGGACAAATGGAGTGGAACTATTAGGACCACTTTGAGTGTCTTGGAATGAGGGAGAAGAAGAAAAAGGGACACTAGGAATCCATGTGACAAACATTCCAAATGGACCAATAGTGTCTGATGGTTCCGATGGACTAGACACTCGACCACTTAGGGACACCGAGGTAGATGAACCAAAGTTTAATGACACTACTAGTGTAGTAGATATGCTTGGTCTGAGTGCACTGACCGGTGAGGGAGAGACACTACTGTCCATTAAGGATGAATTCGGGGTAGAGATACCCCCCAAACCTTCTCCTATGCTAGACATTACAACACTCAAAGGAACACAAACAATAGGAGGACCAAATGGATGAGCTTGTACTAAAATGGGATCTCTATGGTCAGTGAGGGGAGAACTGTAATTCCTTACAAATCCTTAATTTCCACTAACAATGGATCACTCTAAGTATAACAAAGTTCATGTTCTCCAGGAATTTGAATGACTCTAGTCACTTCGAAATAACTGTCTGTGTCTAATCTCCACCTTTGAGGGGGTGGAGGAGGCTCCACTGGTAAGAGCGGAGGAAGGTTTGCAACCTTCGAGACCTACGGGGAGGTTGATCCTCCACATATAAATATTTGAAATCACACCTCTGAAGGTCAAACTAGATCACAGGAAAACCACAGACCACACTACTAGAAATTCCTAAGCATCACAAACACAA
The DNA here is from genome assembly GCA_001517045.1 of Pseudotsuga menziesii. Classification (NCBI taxonomy): domain Eukaryota; kingdom Viridiplantae; phylum Streptophyta; class Pinopsida; order Pinales; family Pinaceae; genus Pseudotsuga; species Pseudotsuga menziesii. Next base: position 18,732 of record LPNX010093466.1, on the reverse strand, counting down.
GAAGGTGAAAGATACAACTTCCAAAGGAGAGTCTGGGATGATTAGGGCCCAAAACAAACCAATGAATATCGGAAAGTAGTTACCCAGGGTCTCGTGATAATTTTTCTAAGTGCAATCGTTTGAATCACCAAACCACCCTCCCAATTTTTTATTTGGGGTTTACTCCCACATATTCCCTAGGTACAGTGGAAATAGCCTTCCACCATTACCCATGAAAGAACCTAAGAATATGGATACTAAGGATACCAAACTTACAACCAGATTTTGGTGGAACATTCGCAGGTCTGACTAGTGTGCATGGGTAGGGTAGCTAAGCCTGAAATTCTAACTGCACTAACACCTCACGGGGCCCAAAGGTGGTACTAAAATAACCCCCGTATGCACAACAATCATGGTTTATGCTTGAATGAAGTATTGGAGGGGTATCTCCACAACTAAGTCCTCACAGGACCTTGTGCTTGACTCCTGTGTTAGAGGAGCTTTCCAATAGATCTCTTGCAAACTTGGATTTACCTAATGATAAGCCACTAAGTCTGAGTTCAAATGATATTGGATAGTTAAAAATATCCTAGTCGAAGATCCTATCCTAAGCTATGTGATGTATGACCCTAGAAATAAAGTGTTACTAATAAATTTTAATTTATAGTGTTCTTTTTAAGGTTAATATTACTCAAAGGTTGTGGAAGTGCAACTAATGGTGTTTTTACTCAACTGAAAGTAAATATTATGTAAATAATTTTCAAATACAAATTTTATGCCAAATTATCTTTTCCCTTTTCGAAACAAATAAAAATTCTTAAGAACTTTGGAAAACACAAGACTTCTTTTTATACTTTTTCTTTTTGAAAAATACTTGAAAATAGGCGTACAGAGATCCTATATGAGACTTACAATGCAACTACAAATGCTTTGTTTTATTTTCTTTTCAAAAGTCAAAATATAATGCAAACTAATGCAACTAGGTAAGCTAGACAATATGAAAATGTATAAATGCAAGAGAGAGTGTTCAGACCTTATAATCACAACTTTGAAAAGTACTGCAAAAGGTGACCTAAAACCCTACTTGGATTGATCTACTAACCTTAAAATACAAGTAGATCAAAAGGTCAGAAAAAGTGACAAGTTCATACTACTACTAAAGCAATTAGATGCAGGCAAACATACCATAGCACTGACAGAAGTCAAGAACTCACAAAACCACTTCAACCAAACAAGCCAAGAGGCAATACCTAAGCAAACTTGCACACAAAATCAAACCTATCATACTAAAACAAACTTGTAAGAAAATTTACAATGAAATGCACCAGGTAACAAAGCAGTACTGACTCGTGAAATAGCCCTATAGGAGTATTCAAAAAGAAAAAATACTCAAAACTGGGGAAAACCCTAGATTTTGGAAACCTCCTACAGGAAATCGTGATTGTCTGGTGAAAAAGACATGAGTAAATCACGATTGTTATGAAGATAACCTGCGATTACAACTTGGGACTCACGACTGCTAACACAGCAACCCATGAGTGGCCCTTAAATTTTTCAAAAGAAAAATCAAAGGACTAGGGATCCTAAGCACATAACCACACTAAATGAAACATAGATAAAATCAAATCACCAAAGAAATAAAAGAGCAAAAAATGGACCGAAAACCTAATTGGAAAGGTCCCAACACAAACTATGCCCCCCAGTGGAGTCGCCTATTCTATTGTAAGGGATATCTACCTTATGACTTGGGGTCCTAGGGTCACCAATGTACTAGGTTTTGGCTTGCAAACATATAAAGATTACATAAACATATATAAGAGAAATTGGATAAAAGGGATGTGTACCTTGTTACTTACGGTTGATCCAAGATTTAGCCTTCTTCTTCAAATGCTCTTCAAGATTCTGACCTTCTGTACCTGCAAAAGAGATTGGTGTTTCTCCACAGAAATCTTTATTGTTATACACAAAAAGATGAAACTATTATAATTGCATATAAAAACTAATAGCAATACATTTCATAATTCATAACAATGAGGACATGTGCAAAGAAAATATGGAAGCAATTCACTCTTTATTCAAAAGTTGCAGGGAACATTGCAAGCCTGTGTGGGACAAGCCTCTCTACTGACCAAGAAACTGAGTTATCTTGCTCCTCTTTGCAATGGATTCCTCCAGCATAACCTTGATCTTCAACTTGCTTCCCATATCCTCCACCCATCTATCTATACTTGTTAATGAGGAGAAGTACAAGGTCTATAAAGGTCAAAGGAGTTGGGGAAGTTATGACTTTGAACCCAACTTTCCTTAACTAATCATGTTTTATTTTTTGAATTTTACCTTAAGGATCTCGCATATGCATATATAGGCAACTCACGAGTGACTCTCAACTTCTATCAAGGAAAGTCATGATTACAAAATCTCATAGTTGACTCGTGGGATGTATATGGTCATACCAACGAGTGACATGTGACTTGTCATAAGGAGAGTCACAAGTGCAAGACAAACTCCTTTCTAAACATGGGAAAGGCTGAAGGAAGGAATATGTATTAAGTCTTCACTTCATCAATAGTTTTTAGGCACCTTCAATCCATATTTTCCTTTTGTGTCCTGACACATTTGGTGTCATTACTCGGACGGAGAAGTGACATTACATAGTATAACAACTGTGTGTGGATCGACAGTATATTTGTATAGAAGAGTGAGTCAATATAGGTTGTGTGCAGATCAACTTTAGAGTGAAAGAGATAAAAATCTAGATATATGTGACTAGAGAGAACGAGAGGAGAGAGAAGTCTGTATAGAGTGTAGGATAATACCTAGACCAGAGTGTGCAAATGAGAGGTGCATATATTTCTCATGCCAGATGAAGAGCACCTTTGTTTTTTTTCCCGAGATGGGTTTCCAAATTAAATATTGTTTTAATGTGTATTTGGTAAATGTATTTGTGTCGCATGAATGTATGTTGTGAATAACTATTTATTTTTTTTCTTATAAATAGTTCTTGCATGCATGTGTCGCACCGTTGCTATTTGGAGTAGCTAATAAGGCATTATATTGATTTTTTCAATCTTTGTTGGCAAATAAATAGAGTAATATCTTGAATGTGCATAATAAATATAAGTAAGATGCCCACTGACTTTAGTCAAGCAATATGGTAAGGTGATGGGAGAGAATAAATCCCCACCCAACTGCAGAAACTTGGTTTTGGTAGTTACCCATAAGAGATATCTCGAGTGAGACTGCATCTGAATCGCAGATGCTACTGACTAATCCTTTCTCTGTCTAACCGATATCTTGGGATTTGTTGTCCTACAAAGAAGGTTTGAACCTGGGTCAAGGGACAAACACCAACAAATGGTTCCATTGTCTAGACCCTAAATCATTGTGGTGAGGGATATGTTTTGTCATCCGAGGAAGCTGTAAATTCAAGAGTGGGTGGATTCTAAATCATTAGAGTTTGCACAAGAAGAGAGTGAAGGATCGTGGTTAAATTAAAAAAACTAGCTGGAGCGATACCTCTATATGGATATTCATGAAATTTTCTTTTGCAAGTTTCCTATTGTGTTGTATGAGTGGTTGTCGAAGTTAGCGACCCAGCAAAAAAATTTCCAAGGGGTAGAACTGACAGAGTGGAATCCTCAGTTGATCCAGCGACTAAAGAGTATTAGAAACCCTATTTCGAGGGCTATTGATTTTTGCATCGACGGTATTTTGGAGGGATACATTACTGAGTTTTTTTTCAACATAATAACATCATATAGTGAGGCGAAAAGAAAAATTTTCCAAGGGCCACGAGGAAGATACTTGATATCTTTAAGAACTTGGATAAAGATGCTTGTATGCAAAAAAGGAGTCCTGAGAATAGATTCCAATGAGTAAATAACTGTATATAAATACCTAGGTTATGTCATAGAATAAGTGCATGAAAAATGGAGCAAAGTAGGCTGAGATGTTCCTCGGTGATAATGGAACTGCATTAGAAGGTGGACGTCTAAGAAGCAGAAGGACATTTCAGCCCGGAAAAAGAAGAAAAATTATGATAAGAAGAGGAAGTTGCAGTACGACCAGATGAGAAGACTACGAGTTGACATCACACAATGACAAAGGTTCTTGCGACAATGAAGAGAAATATCAGGCTATATCAGAAAGAGAAGAAGAAGAAGCAGAAGCTCTAGATCCAAAGTATGAGTATGGTACACCGATCACCCTGCCTACATCTTCAAAGGTAAGATCCAAAAACTCGTATCCTGGTGGATTTGTAAATATAGCTAACAATAATAGTGGAAATAGCAGGCAATAGAGTCCTTCTAGACAAATGTTTTGTCCAAGCATAAAAAGAGTGAATATAATGGTTGGAAGCGACTGTAAGTTACCAATATTCAATGGAAATGGGTTAGAAGACCCATAACAACATTGGTTTCTATGTGAAGCCATATGGACTACGTGACAAGTCTAAGATGATGCAATAAAGAAGGTGTCGATGATCATAACTCTAAGGGGTCATGCGCTCGAGTAGTATATTAAGTTTTGTGTGGCCCCTATAGGAATCGCACAGAAAATGCTTGACCAAATTCGAGTGGGATTAATAGATGAATTTAGAAAGGATAAATTTGAATCTCAGTGTATTACAAAGATTAAAAAGATTAAAAAATTTCCTACATAGTCTATGTTGGAATTTGACCAAATATTTAAGACATTAATGTCTAAAGTAATCTTTCATATGTCAGGCATCCAACACAAGGAATGATTTATTGCAGCGCTTTTTCCACACATCCAAATTCCATTAATGCAACATAATATTGTGTTGTAGACTAACGCTCTAGAGATAGCAATGAAGTTGGAATCCTCACCGATTGGAGAGATCAATGTAAGAATGATGTAGATTCATTCACAGCTTTCTAACCTTACGTTGCAACTTCATGACATTAAGAAAGGGAAGGAATTCCAACAAGAAATATGGTGTACCGGATGTGGAACTGAAGAACACCACAAGGACAATTTTCGGGTGTTCATGAACTATGTCGCAGCATGAGTCTTGAATCCAATAAATGCACAAGGGATGCCTTGGCGTAGAATATGCCAGACTAGAGGCCATCAGTCAGAAAAGTGTTTGTACTTGCAAAATATTGTAAGTCTGCCGGCTAGTCTGTACTATAAATCTGTAAATCCGTAGGCCATGATGAGAAGGATTGCAGAGCTTTCCAGCTGCTACAGGAGAAAACAATGGATACCTATTTCATAAAGAATGAAGAGCAAATGCAAGCTAAGTGAGCACAAGATCAATATCCATCGTCCCAATATCAACAAAATTTGTATCCTCAACCCCAATATCAACAAAATCAGCATCCATAGGAATAATACCCTCAACCAAGGGGGGTGGAAATTTTTGAGGTCAAGGACAACAATAAGGAGGAAGAGGCCAAATAATATGTTACAATTGTGGACAACCAAGATATTATCCTAAGGACTATGCGAGCCTTGCAAAGACATGTTCGTATTGCAAAGCCTTTGATCATACTATCGAATAGTATATGCAATTGATTGCAAACCAGCAAGCTTGAAATGTGGGAAATCCCAATCCAATGTAGAATCTTAACCTAAATCCCAACCAAAATATCCAAATGATTTGTGTTGAGCTAAGAGAATTAAATATTATTGTCATGACAAGAGGAGGTGTTGCGACTGGCGAAAACCATGTGACCGACAACACAAAAGAAAGTATTGTTCAACATTCAAAGAGAAAAGGAAATATTCTTGGACTCACAACCAGAATCAGTCAACAAGAATCAAGCATCGACGTCTGCTCCTACACTGCCAAGAAGACCGATAAGGGACATGCCTGAAATATTCGATCAACTATTTCGAAAGGAACTGACGGGAAATATTATTAGACTTAAAGATGTTTTCAAAATTTTCTTATCGCTAATACATGATAAATATGTTGTCATAGAATTGACAGCTTTAATAGAAGAACATATAGAAGAAGTGCGACCAGATAGAAGAATAAACCATGTGGGAAAAAAATTTAAGACCGGTCGTGAGTTAAGAATGACTGCCCAAAGAAGAGATTACGATATGGATTACATTATCCTAGATTTGGGATCTGATGTCAAGATTCTGACGAGACAAACATGGGAAAGCATGGGAAAACCACGATTGGATTGGTCTCCCATTCATCTCATATTAGCAAATCAACCGAAAATCCTATCTATCGGTCGATTGAATCAAATACCTATTGATGTAGAAGTCCTGAGAACATATGTTTATTTTGAAGTAATCGACATTATTGATGACACAAACTCGTATCCTGCACTTTTGGAGATCGATTGGGCGATCGATAATTATACTATCATAAATTTTAAGAAAATAATCTTATCATTTGAAGATTCATAGCTAGGGGTGGTCACACCAATTATTCTGTTAGAAAGACAGATATATCTCGAACCAATACATAGTGAGGGACAAGGTGACTATCTCAACCATATTTATAACATCACATCTGCAAGAGAAAACCATATAAATCCAATAGCTGACGTAAATATTTGTTGGTGTAGCATTAGCTCCTGTACATCAGATCCCAATGAACCATTGGAAAACTAGCATAATCAAATGCATGAAGTATCAGTGAAGAAGTCCGTAAGAATTACAAGGTCTGTGCGACAAGTAGGATCCAAAGCAAGTGAGCTACCTACCTATGAAGTTTTACCTATCCTTGCATCTTTTCTGACCATAGTTTGAAGAAAAAGTCATAGAACATCAGCGCTTTTCCACCCTGGACTTCATGCTGAAAGCTACACCCTCCAGATGGTGGGTCGCACATAAAGAATCTATCTCGGAGTGGCCACAATGTAGAAGATTGTTGGAGATAAGGTTCAAAGAAGATATCAGTTATACTGGTCAAAATTATAAAGGATTGACTAGTCATGTCGACCTTTTTGAGTATTGTAGTGTGACATGGGAGGCATGTCCATGACAAGAATGGGTTCATCAATACATACACACGTTAGACATGATACCAAGGAGCTGGTATACATCAGTTGAACTGAGATGAGGAACCATTAAATGGGATGAATTAGATACCAGTTTCATACACACATTTGAATTTGTTGATGATCATCTGTCGATTGACGTCGCATTGCAAGTAATTAAAATAAATATATTTGAACATATCCTTGTCACAATGACAAACTTCAATCAGCACAGTGCAACAATTCAGCACTAGATGGAGTGCTACAATGTGATGGTAAAACTTGATGATGATGACCCACTCGACGTAAACATACATGAGTCTGAAGGTATGTGCAAAGTGGAAGGACTTGGTATTTCTAGTGACCAATTTCTGAATCCACTAAAAATCAAGAAATTCAATATTGGCACCCCAGAGAATCCAAAATTTTCCAATATTGGATATTACTAGGATGATGAGAGTGTAAGGAAAATCACAGATCTATTGCGTGAGTTTCAAGATATGTTCCTTACGAAATTCTCTATGATAAAATGGATCACCGGAGACCTTGGAGAAATGAATATACCTTTGAATCCCGATGCAAAACCGGTCAAGCAATGACCATACTGGCTGAATCCAAAATATAAATAAAAACTCAAGGTAGAGATGGACCGAATGATGAATGTAGGTATCATAGAACCTACAGAAGAATCAGAATAGATCATCCCAATAGTAGTGCAAGACAAAAAGGATAGGGGTGAAGTAAGTATTTCTGTCGATCTGAAAAAATTAAACGACGCTTGTTTGCATGACCCATTTCTGACTCCATTTACAGATGAGGTACTTAGAAGTGTCGTGGGTCAAGAAATTTACTCAATCACTAGTTGTTTCTCTGGCTACCATCATATTAGAATCGAAAAGGAAGACCAACATAAGACAACCTTTGAGATGGAGTGGGGTTGTTTCCAATACATGGTAATTCCCTTTGGACTCAAGAATGCTCCTGTTATTTTTTTCTAGAATAGTAGTAGCTTCCTTTAAATATTTTATTCATAAATTTCTTGAGGTCTACTTCAATGATTGGAAAGTATTTGGGCTCATTAAGGATCATATTGAGAGCCTCCGGATGATGCCAGAATGTTGCCACCAATATCAAATTTCACTAATCTTAAAGAAACGTATCTTTTATACCCCATTTGGAATTATGTTGGGACATGTAGTGTGTCGAGATGGAATCTTAGTTCACCCTGAAGAAAATTATATTGTCCTCAACCTACCACCACCTACAACAGTAAATCAATTGAGAGCTACATTGGAACATAAAGGATACTAAATAAAATTTATCAAATAATATGTAGAGGTGACTGCTACGATGGAGAAGTTATTGAAGAAAGATGTTAAGTTCTAGTGGACAAAAAGTTTCCAAGCGATTCTAGACACTTTAAAGAACAAGATGGTTATAGCACCCATACTTTTATTTCCATACTGGAAAAAAGAATTCCATGTACATGTCGATGTGTGGTCTATTGCACTCGACATGGTACTAGCACAACTTGGTGAAGGGTCTATTGATCATCCTATTTATTTTGTTAGCAGAAAACTATCAATAGTAGAGAAGAACTATACCATGACAGAAAGAGGAGGGTTAGCTATGGTATAATCTCTTGAGAAATTCAGACACTGCTTGCTCAGTGGAAATTTTAAGATGTACACAAACCATTCAGCATTGAAATACCTCGTTAATAAGCCAACGTTGGGGTGGAATATTTTTTTATGGATTCTCCTTTTTCAGGAATTTGACTTTGAATTCATGGTTAAACCCGGTCGACTGAATTCAAGACCAGCCACCTATCAAGGATTGAAAGTGGTGATGAACATGATAACCTGGATGATAGTCCTCCTAATGCACAACTATTTGCGATAACAATTTTTTATGATCAATATAGAGACGTCATACAATTTTTGAGTACGGGTTATGCACCAGCTGAATTTACTACTACACAAAAGAAGCAGTTAGTTGTGCGAGCTACAGACTTCTAGTTAATCGTTGGAAAATTATATAAAATGGGCCCTAATGAGATTATTTGTGACTACGTCTTGGATCATGAACGACCAATGACACTAAATGAAGCGCATGTTGGCATCGCGGGAGGACACTTTGTTGGAAAAGCTACAGTGCGAAATATATTGCAAGAAGGGTTGTGGTGGCCTACCATGCATGCAAATGCTCGATAATAGCGTCGCAACTGTGATGAATATCAAAGAACTGGAAAGCCGTCATGATGAGATGAAATTCCATTAGTACCACAAATAATTATGCAGGAATTCGATAAATGGGTCATTGATTTTGTGGGTCCTATTAGTCCAACATATAAGCGCACAAGCGCTAGATATATAATTACTGTGAACAACTACTTAACCAGATGAGTTGAAGCAACGCCAGTAAAATATTGCACTGGTGCGACTGCTACTAATTTTTCATTTGAAAATGTTGTGACTGTGTTTGGTTGCCCGACAAATTTTGATAAGTGAACAAGGAACACACTTTGTGAACTAGTTGATTTAGGAACAAATGAAGGAATTACAGATCCATCATAGAAATATAATGCCATATCACCCTCAAGCGAATTGTGATGTCAAAGCATTTAACAAAATCCTGGAAAATGCATTGAAAAATATTTGCAATGTCCAAAGAAATGACTAGGATCAGAAATTTTCTATACTATTGTGGGCATGTCACAAAAACTGTAACAAGTTTATAGACCAAACTCCATTTCACCTAGTATATGGACAGAAGTTGTGATGCCCATGGAATACATTGTACCCAGTCTAAGGATTGTTTTGATCATGGAGATGACATATGTTAGTTCTTTCAAGGAAAGACGGTTGTAGCTGATACAATTGGAAGAAGATCATTTTGTTACAGGATATCATCAAAACATTGAGAAAGAACGATAAAAAGTATGGCATGATCACCACCTCAAGAACAAGTAATTTCAGGTCGGAGGACTTGTTCTTATGTGTGACTTGTTTTTATGTATGATAAAAAATTGTAAACCACCAAACGCACTCACGGGTAGACCCACCATAATGAAAAGTATCTATTGGAAAAAATCATCGGCCCGAACCAGAGTTTGGATAACTGCAAACAACGACGAGAGCCTACAACATCACCATCAACTATAAAGAATCTCAATATATATTTGGTGGTGATTACTTGAGAGAAGAATGTGAGATGGAAAAATCCATCAACGACAAATAAAGGTTGATGAAAATATTATTCATGCGGGAAGGAAGAAGTCAAAGAAAATAATTTCTAGGCAATCACCTAGGGTTTTGTCTTCAGCTTTCCAAGAAGTCCAAATTATAATTGGTGATGTTGATTATCTTTTCCCTCTTTCTAGTCATACCTCTCCAAAGAAGTAAAATTTAAAACCAAGGAAAGAAGGATACAATAGCAGAAGCTGTGAAGAATATAGAAGAGGCAAAGCCATTGTGTGCCAAGGTCGTCGAACAAGTTTCTTATACTTGGGAAGCATTGATAAGCAATGCGAAGCTAGAGACAATCGCGGAGCAGCTGTGCACTACTAATACAAAATTAACTTGGATAAATAATGAGATGAAGAAGTTTCCCTTAGTAGAGAAAATGGCTAAGGCTACTGAAATGAAGAAACTTCAACAGCAAGTCGCAACGGACCGAACTCAACAGTAGTAGAGGACTGACAAATTCACAGAGTTGCAGGCTGAAGTAGAAAGAATTACATACATCATTGAACATGTACATCAGAAGGTGTGATGAGCAGCAAAGGCCGTAGGACTTGTAACATCAGAACACATCAGTTTCGACCTTGTGGAAAAATTACAGAAGGCATAAGAGGATGTGCAACGAGAGACAGAGGAGATAGTGAAAATGTTCCAATATTTTCAAAGCAAAGTCGACACAACTATAGAAGTTTTGGAGTAGAGCACCATGGCTCGGGATGAGCCACAGGTGAGTGTTGGGGTCATGTTGGCTGTAGGAGAAGATAGGAATAATTCAGTTAGAATTCTGCTTGGAATGAGAAGAGATCGGTCGCATGACAGAGGAAGCTGTGATGGAGGAAGAAGGATTATAGAAGAAAGAAGCTACAAAGGAAGCTATGACGTAGGAAGACATAAGACAAAATAAGTAGCGGGAGAAGGGTAGTTGCGAAAGAAGAAACCTTGAAGGAATAATTCCATGACATAAGGGAAATATGCGATGAGATCAGCTACAATGGAAGGAACCATGATAGATGGCATGCAACAGATGAAATAGACATCTCAAGATATCATGGGTAAAAAGTCAGGTAGAGTCACACGTGCTTTATGGAATAAAGCATATTTGTATTTTGGGTCGATAGTTCCTACTAACAGTTGTAACAGGAATGTATGAGAATAAGAATGGCATCTTGTCATCTAACATAATGAATTCGTTTGATCAAGACATGTAAAGATTCTATAAAAGGAATAACCCAAGTTGTATGTGGGTTTCTTACCTCTTAGTCTGTTGATTCTTGGTCAGTCAGTTGCGTCAGTTACTTCCTAGTTAGTATGTGTTTGTTGTAAGAGTTGAAGAGTTGAAGAGAAGAGTGAGTCGATCTAGGATGTGTGTGGATCGACAATAGAATTGTAAAGAAGAGTGATTTGATCCATGATGTGTGCGGATCAACTATAGAGTGAAAGAGAGAAAACTCCAGATATCTGCGACTAGAGAGCATGGGAGGAGAGAGAAGTATGTATAGAGTGTAGGAGAATATCTAGAGCAGAGTCTATAGCTAAGTGCGTAGATGAAAGGTGCATATATTTATCATGCCAGGTGAAGAGCGCCTTTGTGGTTTTTCCTATATGGGTTTCCACATTAAAGACTGTGTTAATGTGTATCTGATGAATGTATTTGTGTCGCATGAATGTATGTTGTGAATAATTTTTTTATGTATTTGCTTATAAATGGTTCTTGTATGCATCTGTAGCATTGTTGCTAGTTGGAATAGCTAATAAGGCATTATATTGACTGTTACAATCTTTGTCAGTGGATAAATAGAGTAATATCATGAATGTGCATAAGAAATGTAAGTAATACACTCAATGAATTTGGTCGAGTTAATTGGTAAGGTGTTGGGAGAGAAGAAATCCCCACCCAACTACAGAAACTTGGTTCTGGCAATTACACATAAGAGATATCACGGGTGAGATTGCATCTGTGTCACAGGTGTTGCCGACTAATCCTTACTCTATTGGGTCGATAGCTTGGGATTTTTTGTCATACAAAGAAGGTATGAACTTGGGTCGAAGGGACAAACGCCAACACCGCCCCCAAAATTCCAATTCGTGGGACTCTTAAGGGGGTGTTTTAAGAACCTCCCCCAAAGACCTAAAAAAACTTTGGGGGTGTGGGCGTGGGGGGGTGAGGTTTAAGAACAGCCCCCAAATACCTAACAAAACTTGGGGCAAGCCAAAACCACCCCTAACAGGGTGATTTGTTGTAGTGTAATTTGTGAAAATTTATTATACACCAAGTGTAGTAGGCTAAATGAATTTCATTCTTTGATTAATTTGTCTATTGCGTATTGCAAACATTTATGAAATCATCTCTACATCTATCTCTAAGGAGATTTGAACTTACTAGCATACAAGTAGTTGTGATTAGTAAAGTCACCAAATTATCTTGGATTTTTTTTACAAGGTATTATTGTGCAAGCATACGTGGAAAACACAAAGTGTATACAAAATCATGTAGGAAATTTTATTAAGTCAAATTTCAACCGATTTTTCAAAACTATACAAGTTTTAATAGTTTAGTGAAATATTTACCAAGACTTTTACAAGGTTTTATAATTCTATAAAAAATTCGCCATGATTTTACAATATTTTGTAACTATGGGAAAGATTTGCCTAGATTTTACAAGATTCTATAATTCCATGAAAGATTTGCCAAAAAAGTATATAAGCATATTATACTATTGAAATTAGCCTTCACACTTTCCCATGTATCATGGGGATTTTCCATTTAGTATACCAATAAGTTTATGGGGGGGTCTTGTCATTTTCTTTGGTTGTGATATTAATCTATTGGTCTATCCATGATACAATCTGTAAGTCTAAAATTAGTGTCAATCACAAACATATATGAATTAACAGAGCATGTCAAGATAGCACTCAAACAGAATTGAAGAGAGCAGTTTGTGTCTCAAACCAATAGATTTGATACCATATTGGATAAAATATGGAGACTATACATAATAGAACTAGGAATATTAAAAAATTCTAAGAAGAGATGGTGTCTAAAGATATTTTTTTAGCACTTAAACGCAAAATGACAATACATCGAAATGCATTGCTCACTTTTCACAATTTTCACACTTATTGTGTTACCACACACTATACATCATTTATTCATTATTTTATAGCTCCAGTATGTAACCAAATCCCTTGAAGCGAGGAATATCTTGTCAACATATGTAGGTCATCTCATATAATAGTCTCCTTGGAATCTATGCCATAATTGATGATTATATTCCAATGGTCCATTATGTTGGTCAGCTCATTAGCTCATTCATTGGTCAGATAGTTTGAATATTTTGAGCTTAGTCGACCCATCAGCCAACCCTTGTAGTCGACCAACACCAAATGACTATCTTCCTTCAAAAGATGCAGATATGTTGATGAGTTAGTTAACCATGATGTTCCAACATAATATTCCCAATAAAAGGAGGGTCGCTGCATAATGACATGTGCTCAAATTAACTCCTTGAGGCCACTAATGAAGAATTCACAAGAAAAAGAATCAGAGAGGCCTTATATGTGGATGGACAATTTCTCAAAGTCTATAGTATAGTCCATAGATATGCTACTCTAGCACAATTCAGTCAATTGGCCGAGGTAGGTTGTGTCACAAACAAAACGATCATGAAGGACCTTCACAAATTTGCTCCAAGGGACATAACAATGTAATATTTATGGTGCCATTTCCACCATTTCCTAGTGTTTTGAGTCTAAATATAATACCTTGATTTTTAAATTATAGATATCATCCTTAATGTCATGGAGAGAAAAATAGTGTTCCATTTGGGTAACCCAACCCAATGGATTAGAAGCAACAAATTTGAGCATGTCAATATTTGGGAAACGATGACATGAATTTTTATCTTCAAAGGAGTGAGATTATGTGTCAGAGAAGAGAGTGTGAGAGTCTCGATATTTAGTGCCAACTCCTTCATTGGTTGGAGCATCTTGTTTCATAGAAAATACCATGTGTTGACTAACAGCATTAATCACTAGTTGGTGGTTAGCTATATCGATGTCGATTGTATCAATGGAATGAATTGGTCAACATAATGCTTCAATTCCATGACCATGGATGTTATTCTTTAATGTCTTGATGCAGGCCTTGAGTAATATCCTCCATGTTTTTCTAGTGGTGGGTGCGTAACATTGGACATGAAAAGTAGGAACATCAAATGGAATAGATTCAAATCCAAACAAAAAGGGTTGGTAGAGAAGTAGACCAACACAATCAAGATGATGTAAGGATAGGTTCCCAATAAGGGTTTCATGGATCCACCCAAAAAGGGTTGTTAGAGATATATGCCAAAATTATCGACACAATGAAAGGATTTGTTTGATATAGGTCACCAATAAGGGTTTTCTAGACTCCCAAACTTACTTCTATTGGTTGAATATTATTGCAACTAACAAAATTCCAAAATTCCTTTTGGATGCAAAGATGTAGGAATTCCATTGCCTGGTCATAGATAATATTTGCATTATACTAACAAAATGTCCAAATTTTTTCCATATGCAATATGTAGGAATTTCATTGGTGGGTTATAGAGATGAGAGTTTTTGGGGTCCTAAGGACAAGGGATTCTCAAGTGTTATAACTCTTTGATATAAATGTGAGTTCCAATGATAGTACTCAACCCAATCTCTCAAGGACCTAACTAAGGAGGCTCAATCGTTCCCTTGTTCATACTACCCAACTACCTAGGTACATGAGAGTAATATTTTTTAGTGTTATGGTCAGTATCACTATAACAACAAGAATGTCGACCAAATTATCTAGATCTAGTTTCAGGTTACCTATGGGACTTTTGATATACCTAAGGGTACATGGAAGTGAGATTCTATGTGCAGTTTGATATGGTACTACTCAAAGGACTACCAACAGAGGTTACAACGATTTCCAACAAATTTGACTAAGTGCCAATTTTATTACGTGTGTGTAGGCTTCCCCAATCATAGTTGTATTCGGTTAGTGATAGATATCTACAATTATTTAAAGATGTTGGAACACGTCTCTAGCCTAAAAATAAATAAAATTGGTGTGTTGACTTAGGAAAGTGGCTCTAATACCAATTGTGGTGTACTTTACCTTGCAAATTAGAGCAACAACAAAATAAATAGAGATAAACAATTGCTAGAAACAAAATATTATAGTGCAGAATAACTGAGCAAGAGACTAAATAAGACAAATGGAGTATAAATGGCTCTTGTATTGTGATATTCAAATCCGGAAGCACTGTGCACACTCCACTTAAGTTCGTGCGATCTTTTACTTGAGTAGAACTTCAGCACTATAATTCTTGACAAAACAATCCATAGCCTTCTAGCTCTTTAAATAGGCTTTCAATATCCAATAGCCTAACTACTTAACATGGTCAAATACTTATTCTAGTACCAACTTCTCAGTGGACCTTAATTAATAGAGAGACCATTTTTACATTGATTATTCATAACTAACTACTCAACCTTGTTCAAAAGAGATGGTTGTATACATTACTTTACTAACTCCTAAAGTAAGGGAGTTAGCAAGGACACATTTTCCACAATAAATAAGTTATAATGCTTGTAGTTAAGGTGAGGGAGTTGGTAGAAAAACTAATTTGTAGTTGTCTTATTTTTTAATATAGAACCTTATTATATGCCTCTTTAAAAAATTATGAAAATGTAAAACTCTTCAATGCAATGATTGTCAATGCTTACTTTTAGTTTGTCACATCACTCCAATATTGATATATTGAGTAATGTGTGCTATAAAGATATGTATACACATACAAAAATAAAATAGTATAAGTTAATCTTGGGTTTAGATATATACACAATAGAAAATAAATGTGTATTGAAATCCAATACACATTGTAGGAATATGATATTGACACTTTTACAATCAAAATTCATGCTCAAGAATCAAAATTCACACTTTTAGAAATAAAATAATTGAAATTGACACTTTCAAAATCCAACATCCACACTTCCAAATTCTAATTTTGCACTTAAAAAACAATGATATTCGCAAAATGATCATTTCATTGATATTCATGAAATAATCATTGCCATGTCTTTGTTTTGACATGTAATAAGTTGTGTTCATGATGTTTTCGTGGTTGAAGAAGCTAAATGGTGTGTTCTTCAAAGCATTAAACTTAATTGTTACATTGTGAAAGGGTCAATCCATCCTAATAGGATCTTCCTCTAAAATAGGATCTTACTCTAAAATAGTATGGTGTAATATTTTAAAAGGACTTATTCCTCTAAAATAGGATCTTACTCTAAAATAGTATGGTGTAATATTTTAAAAGGATTTATTCAAGTGTGATTGCCTTTGGAAATGAGTTTAATCAAAATGTGCACATTTTGTTATTTGTGTAACAAATTTTGCGATTTGAATGTTAATAGGGTTTTGTATTTAAACTTTCCTTATTGATGAGTTATTTATTATAATGCATATTTTTTCATCTTTTTAATTTCTTAATTTGTGTTATTAACTTTTGATTATGATTGCTTAAGTTAAAAAAAAAATGATCTTTTTCTAATAAATTATTTTCTAATTTAATTTAGATCATGGCTTTTATTGTAATCTATAATCGTACTTCCCATCTTTTAACTCTTTCATTTGTGCAAACAATCTCAATTAAAAGGCTTTAGGTAAAGGTTTCCTTCATTTTTCTTTAATAAATTATGTTCAAACTTTTTCTTACCACACTATACTCTTGTAATATTTAATCACTTTAAATTTTAAATTATAATATTATTTAGTAATTGTATTAATTATAATATTACGTAGTAATTGTGTTTTATCCTTGTTTTACAAGTCAAACAAATTTTTATTGGATTAGTTTGTTTATTTTAATTTTATTCTTTTAAACTACATTCTCTTCTTATAATAAATCATTTTTAATATACATTTTCTTCTTTTTGATATAAAACTTTTTAAGTTAAACATTTAACTTATGATTTTTATTTATTTAATAAAAGATTAAATAATCATTATGTAAGACTATATTTAGAAAAATTCACTCTTACGTTGTCCATATGAAGAGACGGGTTCTTGGCAGCCGTTTCTTTTCTCCTACTCTGATGGACAGGTGGAGAATAAAGGCCTTGGGGAAACCGGTCCTCTCTCTGCCTATAAATGGTCCTTTCAGAATACCCATCACACAAGCTGAAGGAACGCATTGGTCCAGGGTTAAGAGAGAGAAACTGCTTTCTGTTCTGTGCTAGGTTTCTTCAACACGTCGCTGGAAAGGAGCAGCAGTGCATAGGTGTCTGGAATCCAAATCAGGCTGTCAATGGAACAAGGTATTACGAATTTGCTATATATATTCCGCTGCATTATTTAATGTTTATCAATTGAAGGCTTCAGATCCATAAAAGTTTACATTGGTATCAGAGCTTGAGTTTTAAACCTTCCTTTGATCGAATGCAATCTGGTTCTGCTCCTTTGATTTCTGCGTGAAGGAATGGCTGCATTGCTGCATTGATGCAAGCAATGGGACAAACCCTCTAGTCTGTTTACATCGTAATGTAATTCGGTTTGGGTTTGTAGATGAAATAATTTGCCCAGCTTCTTCAGCGTTTAGGGTTCTAGTTTTTCTGGATTTCAATAGAATTCTGAGTTTCTTCCATTGTACTTGGCTTCAAAGCCTTGATGTTTTGTCAGATCTACTCTTTCAGTCTACCAACAAACCTACCTGACAGAATTCTCGATAATAATATGCCACTGTCCCATGCTGTGCCATATTGAGGGGAAATAAATTATCTTCTTGGCTACAGGTTTCAAATTTATGGAAAACATGCTTACAAATTATTTTCAAGAGGTTAACTGTTATAAATGGGTGGCCAGCAATCTCAGTCTCTTCTTCCATTCGACTGTTTAACGCCATAGAATCCAGCCCCTCTTTGTGTAATGTGGCAAACTGAAATTTCCGATTATTTCATGTTGGAGATATTGGTGTAATTTGTACATGTGACCATGGCTCATGGCTGAGGCCATATTTTATTCATTTGTTATGTTGAGTTGTGGCTAAGGTTGACCTCTTGAACTTTGATAGTGGGCCAATAACCCCTCTTGAGGAGGGTACCCTGCTTCTTGATTGTGTGCAATACACACTCAGTATCGTTTTTAATAATAATCTTATGAGCAATTGTTCAAATACAATTTTTTAAGCCCATGTGCAGTTATACAATACAGCATCTGCATTTATTTTTGTTGTCTTTATCTTTGAATGGGTTCATCATCCATTATGAAGTAATTATGTGATGTGTAATGCCTATCATGTAAAAATCTAATGTTGTATCAGAACACTATTACGTGAGGAGTAAAACGGAAACCTTAAATATGGCATTTGACTTTGTTTTTGCTCTCTTTATCTTTACAATGAAAATGTAATATAGACTGATATACTTAACAGTAATATGCATATCTTGTATTTCAAAGACAAAGTTTAACCTATGGTTATTGTATTTGCATAATGAGATTGTTCAATGTTTGTTTGCTTGTAGTGAAC
>LPNX010093422.1:0-29008 GCA_001517045.1 Pseudotsuga menziesii | reverse complement strand
AAGGAAATTTGTTTGGAATTTTGCAGGTCTGAAGACCAACTGGCCGACATCTTCACAAAGCCATTAGCAAAGGACACATTCCAGTATCTGCGTAGTTATCTTGGAATGAGAAGTTCCCCACAGTGAACTCTGTCATAAACAAAGCATGTATAAGCTCTGAAACATTCTGTAAATTTTGTTTTAAAAAAAATCCCCATCTGCTCATAATTAAGGGGGAGTGTTGGAGAAATGTAATTACTCGCAGATCAGTACGCAACTTCCAGCCAACTTTATCAGAGGCCGTACAATTCGAAATCTTGTCTGTCAGTCTGACAAGGAGGAAAAGTCCACAAGTAGGCAGCACAGTCCAGTCGAATTTATTTCAGAAGCTAAGTTGTTAGGTAGATTGTAATTACAGTCTTTAATGGCAGGTCAGTCGACCCATGCTATAGCAAGTTTCAAATTGCCTATAAATAGAAGAAGCATTTTTTGTAAATCAGTTGAACAACAGGAACACAGAGATAGTCACACAGAGCAGAGGAACTTAGGGTGAGGAAGAACATTTGAAGCTCAAGCTTCTGTACATGCAATGTAGTCGACGAGCTGAAGCTCTGTAGACCGATGAGTCTGGTCGGACAAGTCTGGACCGACCATTTTGTAACCGACCAGTTTGTATTACTTTGTACTTCGGCATAGTTAATATATGAAATAGTTTGTGGTTGTATGCATGATTATTTGGTCGCATATATTTCCAGATTTACATCTGTAAATGTCTTTTACAGTTACTATTAAGTGAAAGAACAAGAACCCACAAAAATATCACCGCGTGAAAGTTCCAGGTTTTACGGCACATTGGTCGACTCAAGTCTTCCTACATATTTGGGCACATGTTTCTCATAAGTTATTTGGATTTGTAAATGTGTCTATTTTAATTCATTTTACTCACAGGTGAAAAGCATTTGTAATTTCTTAAGTCTTTAGACTAAGAAACATATTTTGCAGAGTCCGACCAAAGTGAACCGACTAGAGTGGTAGAAGAGCCGACTTGAGTGGTCGGAGAGTCAGCCGACTTAGTCGAAGGTCCGACTTGGTCGGAGTAAAAGTGGTCGAGGTAAAAATCAGTCGGACAAGTAAGTCGGAGTAATTTTGGTCGAGTGGAGGACCGACTAAAATTTGTAAACTTGTCTAGTCGGACATAGACAAGTTTCACCCGACTGGTGAAAAAGAAAAGTGGTCGGCGTGAAAAGTAAAAGTAAAATCTGAAATTTGAATATTGACTGAGCCCTAAACCCAAGTTTAGTCGGCTCGGTTTTGGCTATCAACAACCAACTTCACATGACATAACGTATACACAAATGTTATCAAGCCCCAAGAATTGAACAAGGCTTGCGTTTATTACATCATGTTAGAGTAGCTCTAAGCCATAACACATACCCAATTCAACAATTAAAAAGTAAGATATACTAGTGGATGATACTATACAGAATGGCTTTGAAACTCATAGGTTAATGATATCTATATCGCCTGGGAATCTGAGAGAGACCGCCTGCAACTCAATCAAATTCAATGCAAAAGGCACAGCGCCTTTCGTTTTCTTCAATCCTCCAAGGCATTTAATCCACCTGTACAACGTTCTGAGAGCTTACGAAAAAATTCTGGCGTGGCAGGATTTCGATAATAAGAATACATATCACAGATTAAACACAGCAGATAATTCTTTCAGAAACATAATATGAAGTCGAATTGTTCACATTATCAACCCAAAAGAAATTAGTAGAGAACTATTTGTATACCAATTTAGGAGAGAACTATTTGGATACTTGCATGTCCTTACTGCATAAACTGAACTATATTTACGAGTGCCTTTCTCCTAACAATATTTCTTGACAAGCTAAAAATACAGGAGAAGGGAGAGTATTACTATGAATGGATGACGAGATTCTCGAAATGGTGGGTTAGGGGTTGCATGGGCCAACTACAGCTATAATACCTCGGACGATCCAAGAAAACGAAAGGCATTGTTGGGTATTTTGCATTGAAGAAATCGATTGAATTGCAGGTGGTCTCACTCAGAGCCCCACACTATGTGTCAATACAAACATCATAAACCTGTGGGTTTTAAAGCCATTCTGTGTCGATACAGATATCATAAACCTGTAAGTTTCAAAGTCGTTCTGTATAGTATAATTCATTCTCTATTATTAACTTAGTTTTTCCTTGTTCACTTGGGTGTCTGCATATTACATCACGTTACAGTAGTTCTAAGCCATAACGTATACCCAATTGAACAATAAAAAAGTAAGATAATATTAGTGTATAATACTATATAGAATGGCTTTGAAACTAACATGTTAATGTTATCTATATCTAAACAGAATGGCTTTGAAACTCACAGGTTATTGAAACCACCTGCAATTCAATCCTCCAAGGTATTATAGTTGTTGTTGTCGTTGGCACATGTAGCGTCTAACCCATCTATACAGCGTTCTGAGAGCTTAGAATTAAATTCTGGCGTCGTAGCTGGATTTCGATAATAAGAATACATATCACAATTTAAACACAGCAAATCATTTTTACAGAAATCTAATATCAGTGACTGTTCACATTATCAACCCAAAAAAGTAGAGAACTCAGTAGAGAAGTATTGCATGTCTTTACTGACTGAAGCACTAGGCTGGTTGATTGTCCACTTCTCATTGAGCTTTAAATAGAAAATACAGAATAACAATATAAGATGGGAGAATACCATAGGTGAAAAAATACCATGCCTAACTACCTAACTGAGCCTGTCAAGTAAGAAAAAAAAAACTGATGAGCTGTGTGTGTTCAAGTACTGCTGTTGATCAGATCTGCAACTATGCGAAAAAAAATGGCTGGAGGTGGAAGAACTCCATGTTTTCTTTTAAACTATAAATCACAAATGGGTTAGGGAAAAGGCAGCCCACAGTTCAGAACTGAAAAAAATATATATAAAAATTAGACAACGTGCCTTAGGTCAGGAGGTATGCAGCTTCTAAGTGGCTTCGGAGTCTGAGTGTTTTCCAATTCCTGAAAAGGCTTACCCTAGGATCATGTAGTAATCTCTCATACCATGTGAACAAAAACAATGAAACAGATAGAAGCGCTATGGGAGATTGATTGTAGGCTCAGAATGAGCACTAAATAGTAAATACAAATGACAATACTATGGGAGAATATCATAGGTGAGAAAATATCATGGGTAACTAACTTTAAGTGAGCTATTTAATAGTTGAGATTACATATTTCAACCCACCGCTCTCTTTCTCTGATGTTCAAATGTAGTTGTTCCCAATGGTTTGGTGAACAAGTGAGACAAGTGCTCCTTAGAGCAACAAAACAATAACGAAATTTTTCCATCATTGACTAACTAGTGAATGAAATGATAGCTAGTGTCAATGTGTTGCTTTTCCTATGAAATACATGATGGTGAGTCTCAATGTGTTTGTTTTTCCTATGAAATACATTATGTTTAGACAATTGTATTGCAGAGCTATTATCACATAAAATAGAAGTGGGATCATTTTCAGTGTGTCCCATATCCTTTAAAAGTCTTTTTAGCCATACTGCATGGCAAGCTGATGTGGTGGCTGCTACATATTCTGCTTATGAGTGTACTACAGGCCATATCCAAGTGTGCCTCCAACATATCCTAGAATCCTTTTTCCAACTTTCTAGCGAGAGTCTTTGGGAGACTCCATAAATATGGAAATAAGACTGACAGCATACATCAAATAAGGTCTAGTTGCAGTCAAGTACATTAAACTCCCTACCATTTGTTTATACAGTGTGCCATTTACTGTTGGTTCATCATCATTCTTGGTTAACTTGGTGCCAAGAGCTATGAGGATTTATGCTAGTTTATATTTATCCATTCTGAATCTCTGCAAAGTATTAGTAGCATACTTATTGTAACAAAGTTAAATAATAACAACAAACAACAACAACAACAATAATAATAATAATAAACATATATATATATATAAAATAAATAATAATAATTAATAATGTCTTTACAAAAGACATGACTATTAATGAAAGGGTATTTCACCAATATATAAATAAGAGACCCTCATATGTAATTCATCATCTTATCTATTATCCATTTTATTATTACTTACCAACATGTGGGATTTAGATTACCTATGGGAATTTTAGAGAATTTACGAACGTTAAAGAAGCTTTTACTGCTTCAAGAGGTATCAGAGCCTCATTGGCTAGATCTCGGCCTTTGGCCATATTTTTGGCTTTTAGCCATCACCCAGGTTTCCTAGAATTCTTGGGTTTCCCAAAAAAAATAGGAGTTTAAAAAAATAAAAAATAAAAAAGGGTAAAAGTAACTCCCCAAAAAAAGACGGTTTAAAAAAAAAAGGTGAAGAAAAAAGTAAAAGCAAAAAAAAAAACTAAAAGAACTAGAGAAAAAAAAAGGTTATAACAGAAAAGATAAAAGTAAAAAGTGCATAATAATATAAAAAAGTGCATAATAATAACTACAAAGAAGCAAGTGGGATTTGAACCTAGGTGGGGAAAGTAACACTTACTCCCCCCAACCACCCAATCTACTTGCATTTTACAAAAGTATTGGAAAAAATAAAAGTCAAGGACTAGAATTTGGAAGGTTACATATTATTTATATAACTTAAGTTTAAAAATAATAATAACAATAATTATTATAATTTTATTAAAAAAATAATTATTTTTGGAAAAAAGAAAGGTTATTTGACCTAACAAGAAATAGTCGAAGAAAGTTTTTTCAAAAGAGACATATTGAGAATTATTAAAGCTTTTGTATCTACCTTTCTAGAATAAACGAAGACAAAGGTGAAGTAGAAACATAGTCACAAACAATGGCTACTACATATTCGGAAATGAAGGCACAGCTACAAACAACACTAGATGAGTTAGAACAATACAAGGCGATCAATAAAAGTATACAAGCTGAGGTTGAGACAAAAAAGTGGTTGAAAGAGTGGAAAGACGATGAGAATCACCGCTTATGGAATCAGAATCGGCAGCTAGAACGAACCATAAGAGATAACAAGAAAATGTTATTTGATTAGGATAAAGAAATATCATGTTTAAAAATTCATAATCAAAACCTAGAAGACCATATCAAAAAGTCAAAAAATGACAACAAATCACCATATGGATGTGATAATGAATTAGAAGAAGAAATAAAGAATCTAAACAGACTCATCATTGAAAAAGATGCTGAATTGGCGCAAGTCTGGATGAGGTTAGAAAATCAAGGAGCAGAGTTACGTCTTCATAAACAACAAAATGAAAAACTCCAGCAGCAGTATGATGACAATAAGAAGACACATAAGTTAGAACTGACAAAAGTCAACAAGATTTTATCAAGCCATTCCAAAGAAATTTTCAGATTAGGTAATCATAACAAGACACTAGTCACAAAAATTAAGAAGTTGAAAAGTAGTCGGAAGACAGAACAATCTACGGAAGACATTGAAGGAAAACTTCTAGACAAACAGGAAGAAAATCGTTGTATCAGAAGGCATAATGAAGATCTTAAGAAACAACTTAATTAGTCTGAAGATGACAGAAAATCACATGTAGAAGTGATTAAGAAGTTTCAAAATGATAACATGCAGTTAGAAAACAAGTCCGAAAAGATACATAACAAAGCTTTAAAACCTCAAGAGACGAAAACACAACTTTCTACTCAGATCAATGCTAAAAAAATGGCGCTCGTAAAAGACAATGACATTGTGAAAATTCCATATCGACACCCCAACCATAAAAACAAATATTCTAAAAAGTGGGAAATGTCGAAAGATAGCGATATCAATGTGATCAAATCTCCTAACGATAGATCAGTACGGAATGCTAACAGTACACAACAAATCAATTTGGGATGGATTGATTCATCCACATATCAAAAGTTGTGCTCAACTCTTAGTAGTTCATATCGACATGTTTCATCAGCTGTGACAGCACACAAGATGATGCAGAAACATTATAAGGCTTTAAGGACAAAGCCTTTCTAAGGGAGTGGCAATGTAACAAACTTAAATAATAACAACAAACAACAACAACAACAACAATAATAATAATAATAAACATATATATATAAAATAAACAATAATAATTAATAATGTCTTTACGAAAAGACATGACTATTAATGAAAGGGTATTTCACCAATATATAAATAACAGACCCTCATATGTAATTCATCATCTTATCTATTATCTATTTTATTATTACTTACCAACATGTGGGATTCAGATTACCTATGGGAATTTAGAGAATTTACGAACGTTAAAGAAGCTTTTATTGCTTCACTTATGATGGCAGATAAAAATACCTATAAGCTTGAATAACTTCCAAGCCAAGGAAGTACTTCATCAATCCTAGATGAGTCATTTCAATCTTTTTTTATGACTGTCTTGAAATCTTCAAGCATCAAATTAACAGTGTAAATCCTGTCAGCAACATTTTACCTTGCTTTATTTGACATAGAGATTGGGATCATTGCCGCTTCTGTTGAAACCATTGTTGATGAGGTAGGAGTCAACCCTATTTTCCCAAGATAATGGAGCTTATTATAGACCATACAAGGCAGTTTTCAGTTTAAACACATTGTGTTCATGACCTTTGAGAGTATAAGTAGGTGACTGTTATACATAAAATTATTCTTCAAGAATGCCACTAAGAAAGACAGATTTCACATCCATTTGATACATAGGCCATTGATTTTGTGCTTCAATGGAAAGTATAACTCTGATGGTATCCATCCTTGCTACAAGAGAAAAGGTTTCATCATAATTTACACCATATTTTTGCGCATATCCTTTGGCAACCTTCCTTGCCTTGTAATTTTCAAGTTCTCCTTTTTCATTCAGTTTGGTTTTATAGACCCATTTGACTCCAATATTAGTTTTTTATGTAGAGATGTCAACAAGATCCCAAGTCTTGTTTTTCTCTATTGCATCAATCTCTTCTCTCATGGCTTTTACCCACTGTGCATCCTTCACTCCTTTATTAAAATATGTGGGATGACAAGAAAATAAACCATACTGAAGTTGCTCTTCAAGAACTGGAGTATGTTAATATAACTCTCTCAATCTTCTAGTTTTCTGGTGCTGTGGTGGATTCTTTGATGTTGCTTCTTACTGCTGTACTTCTAATCTTGGAAGTCTAATAGGTAGATCTGGCAGATCTGATCTTTTTTCTTGTTGTATGTCTAAAGGATCACTCCAGCATTTGAGTTTATTGAATTTTATGTCTCTTCTCACCACAACCTTTTTGGTGACATTATTATACAGCTTATATGCCTTGTGTCTTCACTGTAACCAGTGAAAATTTCTTCACTATAACCAGTGAGAGCATTGAACTCTTTAAACTTCGAGAAGGTCTCTGATTTGTTCCTAAGGAAATAAATCCATGTTTTCCTGCTAAAATCATCAATAAAGGTTAGAAAATAAAAACTACCTCCTATGGATTGGGTTTGCATGGGTCCCCATAGGTATGTATGAACTAACTCAAGATGTTCTTTGGCTTGAGATGTGGAAGTTGGTAAACTGCCCCTTTGATGTTTACAAGTCATACATGGGTGTTGGATTGTTCATGAATAACCGGTAACCCTTTGACCATTGATTGTTTGTGCAGGATATTGAGACTCTTAAAAGTAATATAACCAAATCTGCAATGCCATAACCACGATTCATCTAGACTAGAAACTGTATGCAGTACAGACTGTGGAAGTTTGGCACTCCTGAGACAGGGGAAATATTCTATTATTGGTCATTTCAAATTTGGCTATGAGTCTCTTACTAGGAGGTTTATCATAAATACTACAGTATGTATCATAAAACCTAATATCATAATGGTTCTGAAGTAATTGACCTATACTGATCAAATTTACATTCAAACGAGGTACATAAAACACCTCATGAATAAACTTCTTTTCATTTTGCTTTGTAAGAACAGGGATAGTACCTTTTCCTTTTGATGGAACCAAAAATTCATATCCTAGCTTGATATTCATCACAACAGAGGAATCCAAACTGGAGATTGTGACTCGTTACCTGTCATGTGATTGTTGCAACTGCTATCTAGTAGCCATAGCTATGTGATGCAGTGTTCTTCAGTTGCTTGATTAGACAAAAATTTCACCTTTGACGAGCCTTCTTCTTCTTTAGATACAATGGCTCTGCTATTGTTCTGGTTACTGTTCTGCTCATCTAACTTCTTTTTGCATTTTTTTTCATAGTGGCCATACTTCTTGCAATAGTTACACTAAACATTGGACTTATTGCTCCATCTCATGCCTCTCCTCCTATGACCTTGAGAGTTGTGAGAGTGATCTAAATGATATGAGTGAAATATCCCGAATTTTGGACCTAACACTTATAGGCATGGGCCTATTGAATATGATGATTATCTTGATGTTTTATTTTTATATATATTGGGTTGAGGACATGAGTGATTGATGATTTGTGTTGAGCGAGGAGCTATGTAGCACATGGGTGATTGATGATTTGTGTTGAGCAAGGAGCCCTGGAGCATTTGAATGATTAATGATTTGTCTTGAGCAAGAAGCTCTAGAGCATATGAGTACTTACATTTGTTTTGAGCAAGAAGCTCTGGAACACATGAAAAGATAAGATTTGGAAGTGTTGGGCATAAGCCCTGCAGCCTTCCATGTTGATGTTAAGCATAAGCTCTGAAGCATCGGATCCTTGGCCATTATATCCCTAGGTGTATCCTACAAGTACATCCTATCATTAGTGTTGAGCGAACAACTCCGAAATTGTACTAGGTTGTAACTCCCTGTTAAAGCATTGAGTATGGGCTCTGGTAAGCACTAGGGGTTACTAAAAAAAATTTAATAACTTCCGAGTGAAAGCAACTCGAGAAAAATATTGATCTCATCATACTTATTTATAAGTGATTAAATGAAATTTCGAATTTCTGCATTTTCATCAAGTACTTAAGAACTACCACGTATTCGAGGGAAATCCAACATGTAAGGATGTTTAGAGTTTCCTAGCCTAGTAGACCTAAACCATCTACCTACTTGACCTTAACAAAGAAGTGTCATTAAGTATAGGGATCATGGCCTGTTTTTTGAGGAGAACTTTTTTCCATTAGTCTGCTTTCTGGTTAGGAGTCACCATAAATTTTGACTATGGGGGGCAAATTAGATAGAGATGCATCTTTGATTCCCAAGCCGCCATGCCCTTTCGAGGTGCTAACTATGTTCCAGTGAACCAGATGATATTTTTTGAATTGGATTTACCACCTTACCAAAGAAACTTCCATATTGTTTAAGCGATAGAATATTTGATATGTGAAGGGGAAAGCGGGGAAGAAAATTGAAATATAGGGAGGGTAGAAACATTGATTTAATTAAGATCAATCTCCCAGCTGGGTTGACCCATTACGATCCCCAGCTAGAAAATTTGGAGTTTATCTTGTCCATCAGCAGAAGCCAAAGTGACTTCGACGCTAATAGGAACACAAAGGATGACCATTTTCCAACAAGGAGGTAGTGGATTATATTAGCTAATAGAGCAACAGTTCTGTCTTTTATGTTCCAAGTATAAATTTGGGTTTTCTCCTTTGTGATAAAACCCCTTGAGAATGAGGTATAATCCTCTATTATTTTCTTGAAGGGCATTACAGTTTTGAGAATTATTGATCCTCCAATTAACAAAGTGAGAATTATTGATCTTTCTAGATCTTTGAGTAATTTTTAGTCTCAAAATGTGCTTGTTGAGTCGTTCCATGTCAAAGAGCTTTATTCATGGTTTTATCCATGAAGATATATAGAATGGGGAAGAGAGGACATCCTTAGCCAAGGCTTATGTAGATATGGAAAAAGGAGGAAAGCTTTCCATTGACTAGGGTGTCATCTAAGGATTTTGAATGCAAGAGGAAATCCAAGCGATGATGTTCTCATCAAAGTTGAATCTGACCATGACAACTAACAACAAACTATGATGGACTCTATCGAAGGAATTTTCCATATATAATTTGATTACCATGCCTTTTTTCAATGAAGCTTCCTTAATTGAGGGAGATGGGTAAGGTGAGAAGGGGTTTGAGGCGGTTGGTGATCACTTTAGAGATTCCACTTTAGAGATTGGTTTGCTGGAGACGTTGCAGAGTCAAATGGGATGGAATATGAAAAAGGATAAGGGGTTGGAGTCTTTGGGGATCATGTCTACAAATGTGGATTTTATGCTTCCACATATTTGGAAGCTATTCCTTACATAGTGTACTATCCTTCAACCTTGGTCTCCATTAATTTTTCACCTCAACCTCTTTCACCATAGTAGCCTAAATGGAAGCCTTCGAGGCTCCTTCAAACTCTACTCTCAACTTTCCTTTTCCCCCCTTTGAAATTGGAAACTACCCTCCTTTATGATTTCTACCTCTACACTCTAATACCTCTCAGTCCCAATGCATCAACTCCTTTGGGACATTCTCAAGCCATGCCATTCAAGGACACCCTATTGATTAGGAAACTTGTTACTTCGGTATCTCATCCATCCCCTTAGTAAGGTATCCAACTCATCAAAGAATTTATAGTACCCTCCATAACAATAGATGAAGATGAAATAATCCAAACCAATTTCCTATGTCATCACTAACTAATTTGCACATTCAACGACTTCTGGCCAAAGTTAGCAAATCTTCAAAATTGGATCTTAGTAGCTTGGAAGTCAAAAATCCAAGAAGATGCATACCTTACCCATGTAGCATAAGGTTTTTTGTGGCAGTGTTTGACTTAGTGAAATATCTAGATCTCATCCTCAACATGTAGCCATGGTTTTGGGGATGTGTTGGCTTGTGCATGAAACACCAAACCCCAAAATTTAATCCCTCCGTGGACTTTCTCTCCACAACTCTAGTATGGGTAATACTTCCTCACCTTCTTCTCCAATTTGTAGTTTTGAATCTCTTAAAGTAATTCAAAATTTTCTTGGCAAGTTTCATTCCAAGTAGAGGCATATCACCACAAACACACAAATTTTTCATCGAAATTGAACTCTCCACAAGCATTGTCTTTGAAGGTCAAACTTAATTGGGAAAAGATTACACCTTGTTTGACCCTTTGTACTATGAACCTTTGGCATTTCATTGCAAATCATGTTTTCATCATGGGTATGTTGGAGCACAATTCCCCAAGGTTGGAAAAATCCCTTGGCAACACAAAAACATAGAAAACACCAACCTTATGGATAGGGGAATCAAAGGATCATTATTTAATTAGAAAAGAAAGACCTTTTGCAAAGAGCTCCCCGTCATCCCCTTTAGTCTCAAAAAACCAACACTCAAATTCCCCATGGAAGTAACAGAGGGAGAGAAGCAATCGCCTTCTTTGCTAAGCATTGTTCTAGAAGTAAAAACCACTCAATACCATCCCAACATCAACTAGTAAAACTAGTCTTAAGTGACCTATCCCTATATGATGGCCACCAATATAGAAAAATCCTCACTTAGCACAAACATAACATTCCTATCCCACCCCACGCACTCTCCAAGCCCAAATGCATAGAAAAAGAGGACAAAACATTGTAGACATAGAGGAACATTATTTCCTTATATCCCTAAGGAAACAAATCCAACACTTAAGGACCATCCTTCCCCTCCCCTTAGTAACATGGATGAAGGTACAACAAATATTGGATGTTGGGATAGACTTCCACGAATGGGTCACACCCTTCTAAGAAAGAACAAAAAAAAACATGAAAGAAAATAATAAAGAAAATGCACAGAAGTATTTACCATGGAATTTGCCTTATATGACGTTAACTAAATTGGAAACTTTATTGCTTTTGAAAATGACTCCTTTTTAAATTTTGAATGGATTTACGGAAGTACCTCAAGGAATCTGGGTAGGAAACAAAAACTCCTCACCTAGCATACCCCACTCCTTTCTACAGAGGGGAAAATACACAATCAAAGATGACTACCAATTATGTGTACTCTCTTATGTTCTTTTTATCAATGGTACAAGTAAATCAACGACATTTAAGTCGATAAAATTTATCTATTCTCATTTTTATAACATAGTATAAGTCTCATGATCCATGACAAATTTATCATGAGTCTCATGATCCATGACAAATTTATCTATTCTCATTTTTATAACATAGTATAAGTCCTGGAGATAGTATAACATAGTATCAAGCATTGATAATGTCCTGAAGATGAGCCAATGATGGCTCGAAACGTTGACAATGAACCATTACCAACCGCGGGCTCTCCACAAGATTCCATTAACAATTACTGCGTATTCTCAGCCAAAACTATAGTATAAGTCATCCTTTTGAGGGATAAACCAAGTACTCATGAGACAAACATCAAACATATTTGGGGATGTCATAGGTTTAAATCTCTTGATCCCCTCAAATTAATCTTTGTAGTAACAGTTTCTCCGGTTTACCATGCATGATTCATGGAATAGTACTTGGATGATTTTCCGTAAGGTTGTTCCTTGGAAAAAAACATAGTACAAGTCATATAAGTTATAAAATGAAGATAAAATGAAAAAATTTAATCAAGGTTGACAATCGAATTATGCCACCATGTTTCCATACTCTTGTCGAGGGAATAGTTAAGTTCTTAGAAGTTTCCCTATAACAAGTGATCCACTACCACCCTAGGGAAACACCAACCTTATCTACAATAATACTAGAGTATCTAGACATATAAAAAAAGGACTATGAATCAAAATTCTCATGGTCTATCACTAGAACGTGCATCATCATCAATATCTAAGAAAACAATTAAATAAACAAATTATCAATTCCCTAATTGATTCTCACACTTATAGTAGTGCAAGTCATATATGTTTAGAGATGAAGACAAAATTAAGAATTTACCAAAACGATTAAATTCTACCACCATCTTGTCATAACCTTCTTAGAGAGCATAATTAAGTTCTTTATTAGTTGGCTCATTATTAACATAGTTCCCAACTTGACGAGGACTATGACCCCAAAATGAAACTCTAGCTCTAAAACCCATATTTTTGGGTCAAAAACTTAAAAATCAACCCTTGAACAAAAAGTGGTGCTATTCGTAACCGATGTTTTTTTCGATGTTAAATATACAATTGTTTTCCACCATGACCTTAATTCCTCATGAAGTTGCAAACAAAAACCTTAAAAATTGACTCCTTAATAACAAAGTAGTGCTCTTAGTATCACCCAAAAGTTTAAAATTACAACTTTTTAAAATCATGACCTTGACAACCAGTACCTTTTGGACAAAAGGATTGAAATTGATTCCCAATTGAAAGAGAATGCTACCAACATCACCATGTTTCTTTCAAGCTAACAATTTTTAATTCAATTGAATCCCATGAGCAATTTAAGAATGCTTATAGATTTGTATTTCCCAAACATCATCTTATTTTGAGATGTGACATCAAAGGTTATCATGAGATAGTTAATACAATTTAATATCTTAGTTGCTAAATATGTCAACAAAAAACGACAAGAATTGGGTTATTTGAGTCTGTAAGTTGCCATTAGTCTCCCTCTCGTATGTTTAAATAACGGTATCCCATACATGTATGGTATCCCATTCATTTCCCTTTCAAATATGGTTTAAATAATGGTCAGGGAATATATGTTTAAAGTTTAAGTGAAGCTTTCTCTTTTAATCTGTACATTTAAACTAGCAGGTACCCAATTATGTGTTGGATAGTGTTTGTAACACCCCGGTTTTGACCCCATTTGCATGATGTATATAATGTAATTAATCGTGGTGAGGAGCTAAAGGCAAAATCCCCACCATCGATTTGGTTGTGTATGTTTCGGCAATGGGGTAGTTGCCGATGGTATATTGTGCTATTTGGCACATTATAGTATGGCATCATGTAAATACGCACATCAAATAAAATAAACCCACAACCAGCTACGGCAGTGCAACGTTAAAATAAAAAGGGCATAATTCCAAAGGATAAGGGTGGGGGGATGTCAAACCTTGGTCTATGAGGGGAAACCCATGTGTTACCACCTTGTTGGGTTGCCATCTTGCTTGTCTCATCCAACCTCTTTAATGATTTATTTTGTTAGTTGAGGCAGTTATTGTGGTGGGTGCGGCAAGACTGTCAGTCCTTCCCCACGCGCCCACTCCACCCACGACTGCATTCACTCCACTCTCCCTGGTCGGTTCACTCTCACGCATGGTCTTCACCTTCACGATTGTGGTCTGTTCGTCCCTCACGTTGGTCTATCCATCCGCGCATAGCAGGAGGTCGATTCATTTTTCTCACATGTTGGTCGGGGGTTCTTCTTTTGGTTTTGTGCATGCAGCGAGCAAGAAGAGCGGCCTCGAGGGCACGATCCTATTGTGCATGTGACATAGCCGTGGTTTTAACCCACGATTTGGGTTGTTGTTGTTTTGTCATGATTTTTGGATGCCATTGAGAGCCCGATTTTCTTCTTCCATTGTGGACTGCATGTGTGTTTCTTCCATGTTTGCCTGGGATGTGTCTTTCTCCTTCCTTTATGCACAGGCCGTGAGTTTGTCCTCTTTCCCCATTTCCGGTCTGTGTAGTTTCTTCAGCGACTACATGGAGTAATTATGTGCTAGGGACGGTTGGATGTTGGGTTGGCTGTTGATTGCCACATCCGTTGGCTGAGTTTCCCATGGTTATGCTGGGAGTCTAACTTATCCATTGTTGGCTGTGGATTGTTGCCACCATTCATTTGGAGTCTGTGGTTGTTGATGCACCCTGGTTTTGGGTTGTAGTTGAGTTGTTTTGGCCACTCCAAGGCCAAGAACAACTCTGCGTTGCCTTGTGGGCTTGAGCTGTGGTTCATCTTTGGTTTGGGACTATCCCCAGTTGTCTTGCCTTCGTCACAAAGCTGTGAACCTCTTGTTTTGCTGCAGGTGTACAATGGTGGGTCCTTGGATTGTGCTGGCTTAGCCGGTTTGTTGATGGCCTAATAAACACAGCTGTGTTGGGTGGTTGATTGTGTCCCTTGGCTATGTGTAAGCCTACAATGACCCTTATCCTTGGAGGAATCATGCCCAGCTCGAGGGTGGCAGCGTTGCTGAGAGATGATGAGCACGCTGGCCTATGGTTGGTTGGAACTTTGCAGCGATGTAGCTGGTTGCGGGGTGAATTCTTTATCAAAAGATAAGTACCGTTGCTATTTCATCTCTGCAATTAATATATTGTTTCATGAATCATGATGAACATGTGAATGCTGGAATTGTATGAATGTATATGTTTGCTTCCGCTGAATGTTTTGAGGAATTATGCATCTATGTATGCTTGTATGTTTGGCATTCCTGCTATGTATCATGTTAAGTTCTTAATTTCAACATTGATTTATCCCTGTTTATGTTCATGGGGTTGTTTTCCCTGTTATTGTGGTGTTCTTCACATCCTCTTTGCTAGTCGGAGGGTCAAGGATGTGACAGAGTGGTATCAGAGCTCATGTTGCAGCATGGGCCTAAATGGACCACCAAGGTGCAGTGACAGAAGCAGAATTTCCTTCTGCCCAGCAAGGATCAGAATTTGATGACAGCAAAACTTCAAAAATTTGCCTAAGTGTTTGAACTGTCGGTTCAGTTCATCAGAACACTTAGTGAGAAAGACTTCTGCTGTAGCGGAAGCACTTGGTGGAAGTATACCCAACGGGAACCGTTGGATGGAACTCTCACCACAAATTTTTCATCAAAATTGAACTCTCCAAAAGGATTGTCTTTGAAGGTCAAACTTAGTTGGGAAAAGATTACACCTTGTTTGACCCTTTGTACTATGAACCTTTGGAATTTCATTGCAAATCATGTTTCGATAATGGGCATGTTGGAGCACATTGCCCCAAGGTTGGAAAAATCCCTTGGAAACACAAAAACATAGAAAACACCAACCTTATGGATAGGGGAATCAAAGGATCATTATCTAATTAGAAAAGAAATACCTTTGGCAAAGAGCTCCCCATCATCCCCTTTAGTCTCAAAAAACCAACACTCAAATTCCCATGGAAGTAACAGAGGGAGAGAAGCAATTGCCTTCTTTTCTAAACAGTGTTCTAGAAGTAAAAAACACTCAATGCCATCCCAACTTCAATTAGTAAAACTAGTCTTAAGTGACCTATCCCTATATGATGGCCACCAATATAGAAAAATCCTCACTTAGCACAAACATAACATTCCTATACCGCCCCATGCACTCTCCAAGCCCAAATGCATAGAAAAAGAGGACAAAACATTGTAGACGTAGAGGAACAGTATTTCCTTGTACCCCTAAGGAAACAAATCCAACACTTAAGGACCATCCTTCCCCTCCCCTTAGTAACATGGATGAAGGTACAACAAATATTGGATGTTGGGATAGACTTCCAAGAATGGGTCACACCCTTCTAAGAAAGAACAAAAAAAAACATGAAAGAAAATAATAAAGAAAAAGCACAGAAGTATTTACCATGTAATTTTCCTTATATGACGTTAACTAAATTGGAAACTTTATTGCTTTTGAAAATGACTCCTTGTTAAATTTTGAATGGATTTACCGAAGTACCTCAAGGAATCTGGGAAGGAAACAAAAACTCCTCACATAGCATACCCCACTCCTTTCTACAGAGGGGAAAATACACAATCAAAGATGACTACCAATTATGTGTACTCTGTTATGTTCTTTTTATCAACGGTAAAAGTAAATCCACGACATTTTAGTCAATAAAAGTAATAGTTTTTTTTTAAAACAAAAATAATTTTAATCATGAGTCTCATGATCCGTGACAAATTTATCTATTCTCATTTTTATAACATAGTATAAGTCCTCGAGATAGTATAACATAGTATCAAGCATCGATAATGTCCTGAAGATGATCCAATGATGGCTCGAAACGTTGACAATGAACCATTACCAACCGCGGACCCTCCACAAGATTCCATTAACAATTACTACGTATTCTCAGCCAAAACTATAGTATAAGTCATCCTTTTGAGGGATAACTCAAGTACTCATGAGACAAACATCAAACATATTTGGGGAGGTCATAGGTTTGACTCTCTTGATCCCCTCAAATTAATCTTTGTAGTAACGGTTTCTCTGGTTTACCATCCATGATTCATGGAATAGTACTTGGACGATTTTCTGTAAGGTTGTTCCTTGGAAAAAAACATAGTCACGGGTCATATAAGTTAAAAAATGAAGATAAAATGAAAAAATTTAATCAAGGTTGACAATCGAATTATGCCACCATGTTTCCATACTCTTGTCGAGGGAATAATTAAGTTCTTAGAAGTTTCCTTATAACAAGTGATCCACTACAACCCTAAGGAAACACCAACCTTATCTACAATAATACTAGAGTATCTAGACATATAAAAAAAGGTATATGAATCAAAATTTGCATGATCTATCACTAGAATGTCCATCATCATCAGTATCTAAGAAAACAATTAAATAAACAAATTATCAATTCATTAATTGATTCTCACACTTATAGTAGTGAAAGTCATATATGTTTAGAGATGAAGACAAAATTAAGAATTTACCAAAATGATTAAATTCTACCACCATCTTGTCATAACCTTCTTAGAGAGCATAATTAAGTTCTTTATTAGTTGGCTCATTATTAACATAGTTCCCAACTTGGCGAGGACTATGACCTCAAAATGAAACTCTAGCTCTAAAACCCATATTTTTGGGTCAAAAACTTAAAAATAAACCCTTGAACGAAAAGTGGTGCTATTCGTAAAAGATGTTTTTTTCGATGTTAAATATACAATTGTTTTCCACCATGACCTTAATTCCTCATGAAGTTGCAAACAAAAACTGTGAAATTGACTCCTTAATAACAAAGTAGTGCTCTTAGTATCACCCAAAAGTTTAAAATTACAACTTCTTAAAAGCATGACCTTGACAACCAGTACCTTTTGGACAAAAGGATTGAAATTGATTCCCAATTGAAATAGAATGCTACCGACATCACCATGTTTCTTTCAAGCTAACAATTTTTAATTCAATTGAATCCCATGAGTAACTTTGAGTCCTGAAATGTGCTTGTTGAGTTTTTCCCTGTCAAGGGTTCTACTCAGGGTGTTGGTGTTTCTCCCTTTTACCGAGGTTTAGACCCTTATTCATCTATCAACAAATCCCAAGATATCATCTCGACAGAGCAGGGATCAGTCAGTAGTAACTGCGATGAACATGCAGTCTCACCCGATATATCTCTATGGGTAACTAGTGGAACCAGGTTTCTGCAGTTTGGTGGGGATTTCTTTTCTCATGGCACCTTACCAACCTAATCGAACGAAGCCAAATATTGTATTCCCTATTCTTATTATGTGCATTCAATATATTAACCTACTTATTTGTTAACAGAGATTACAACAGTTAATATACAGCCTGAGCACAAATTCTTTCTACCAACAGTATAACACATGCATACAAGAACTTATTCATAAACAAATGCTATTCAATCTATTAAGTTCTACTTATTTGCATCATGCATTCATTGAACATACACACTGATCAAATATACACAGAGACAACGTCTAAAGTGGAAACCCATAAGGCAAAAACCACCAAGGCACTCTTCATCTGCCATGAGAAATATATATGCACCTTTCATTTCATTTTTTTTATGAAGTATTTGTATTTACTTTTCGAACGTAACCCTAATACGTATTCGGACAGTTTGAATTCGCCTCGCATCGCTTTCGGATTCTTCCGTCTCTTTGCTTATAATTTCATGGTTAGAATTCGGACCGTTTGAATTCGCATCACATTGCTTGCGAATTTTTCCGTCTCTTCGCCGTTTATAATCTCATCTCCCCAATGTGTTTATAAATATGCTACCAAGATCATTTATTATCGAAATGGTGGGTTAGGAGCTGCACGGGCCAACAACAGCTATAATACCTCGCACGATCGAATAAAACAAAAGGCGTTGTTCGGTGTTTTGCATTGAAGAATTCAAATGAATTGCAGGCGGTCCCACTTAGAGCCCTACACTATGTGTCCTCCAGGCAACTGCAGGGATACAAAAATGACGATGCTGTGAGTTTCAAAGGCATTCTGTATAATACTACCATTCATTCGCTAATATCATCTTTTTCAGTATGTAAGTTTTTTCGGTGAGTCATCAGGACAAGTAGTCATTTTTAAATCAACATTTAGATTCCGAAACAAGAAAAAGTAGTAATATTATCTTAGTTTTTCCTTGTTCAATGGGGTGACTCTTAAAGGTTAGAGCTAATTGGGGGTGTCTGTTAAAGGTTAGAGCTACTGTAACTTAAAATAATATGGTGATTTTCTCCTTTCTTGATAAACGCAAAGCCTAGTGCAATTCTTGATAACATTGGTTTAAACGCAAAGCCTAGTGCAATTCTTGATAACATTTGTTTACACGGTATCATATGAAGTTTGTTGTGCTTTGGAAACCGGAAAAGTCCATGTCATTGGGCAGTATGAGGAAAGACTTTAAAGTGGAGACCATAGGGGATTCAATTCACAAATCCTATGTCCAATTCAACGGACCCGAAGCCAGTAAGTTATATTTCCATTTTTTTTCTTTTTTTCTCTTATCGGTTATGAGAGGATTATGTTAGTGACGATGAGAAATGCCAGAATAATAATTTAGTAAATTGTAGATGCTCTGTTGCTTATTGTGAGGCTCTGTTGCTTGAAATCTCCCTATTCACTGTATGTAGTCTTCTCATTTCCTTACTTTATAATTTACTAAATTATTATTATGGCATTTCTCATCTGTCACTAACATACTCCTTTCATATCCAACAAGGAAAGAAAGAAAAACAATGGAAGTCTAACTTACTGCCTTGAGGTCCTTTGAACTGGACATAGTATTTGTCTCTTGAATCCTCTATGGCCTCCTCTTTAAAGTCTTCCATCATACTGCCCAATGACCACTTTCCAGTTAGCCAAACCACAACCAACTTCACATGACATACCGTATACACAAATGTTATCAAGCCCCAAGAATTGCACAAGGCTTGCGTTTATTACACCACGTTACAGTAGCTCTAAGCCATAACACATACCCAATTCAACAATTAAAAAGTAAGATATACTAGTGGATGATACTATACAGAATGGCTTTGAAACTCACAGGTTAATGATATCTATATCGCCTGGGAATCTGAGAGAGACCGCCTGCAATTCAATCGAATTCAATGCAAAAGGCACAACGCCTTTCGTTTTCTTCGATCCTCCAAGGTATTATAGTTGTTGTTGGCCCATATAGCATCTAACCCACCTGTACAGCGTTCTGAGAGCTTACGAAAAAATTCTGGCGGGGGAGGATTTCGATAATAAGAATACATATCACAATTTAAACACAGCACATAATTCTTTCAGAAACCTAATATGAAGTCGAAGTGTTCACATTATCAACCCAAAAGAAATTAGTAGAGAACTATTTGTATACCAATTTAGTAGAGAGCTATTTGGATACTTGCATGTCCTTATTGCATGAACTGAACTATATTTACGAGTGCCTTTCTCCTGAGAATATTTCTTTACAAGCTAAAAATACAGGAGAAGGGAGAATATTACTATGAATGGATGACGAGATTCTCGAAATGGTGGGTTAGGGGCTGCATGGGCCAACTACAGCTATAATACCTCGGACGATCCAAGAAAACGAAAGGCGTTGTTGCGTATTTTGCATTGAAGAAATCGATTGAATTGCAGGTGGTCTCACTCAGTGCCCCACACTATGTGTCGATACAGACATCATAAACCTGTGGGTTTTAAAGCCATTCTGTGTCGATACAGATATCATAAATCTGTAAGTTTCAAAGTCGTTCTGTATAGTATAATTCATTCTCTATTATTATCTTAGTTTTTCCTTGGTCACTTGGGTGTCTGCATATTACATCACGTTACAGTAGTTATTTTTTTTCAAGAGGAAAAAATCTGCCTTTGTTATTCACTTGAATCAAAAGACATTATTACAAGTTTCAGCAGGGACTGACTATGAGAACCACCCAGAAAATCTTAGGAGGAATGGCACATAATATCAAGAAATAACCCATCAGTAATCTGACTCATCATGGAAATGGGACTGTCAGTTCAGTCACATCGATCGAGAGCCAATAACCCATCTGAACAGCGTTCTAAAGAGAAACAATTTTATGGGTGAGACATAAACAGAATCAGGGAAAACCCTTTATCACCAAAGATATCATGCAAAGCATGTACAAAGAGGCACCAATACTTCTTCAGAAAAACTGGAAGTATCCAGAATAAACCAGGCGATTCTCAACATGTTCCATAATACAACCCTTTCCTTGAGAAAGAGAAAGTGCCTTTTTAGAAAGACGGTCAGCCGCATTGTTGTGCTCTCGATATATGTGATTGAATGACAGACCCTGAAAGCTAGTAGCTAGCCTTTTAGTCTCCCTACACCAATGAACAAGTTCAGGTGGGGAGAGAGTAGATGATCCCTTTGCCCAATTAATGATTATCAGAGAATCACCAAATACTTGAGCAAGAGGAATCCCCATCATTTGGGATATGTGCAGGAGTGCCCGGAGACTGAGCAACTCTGCCTTGGTATTAGTGCCATGTCCGACTCCTAAAGAGATTTCCAGATAGTGGATGTCACTAATGAAAATGATAATACCTGCACCAGCAATCCCTTTTTGAGAGGCTCCATCCATAAAGCCACAGGGAAAGAGTTTACCAGGCGGAGGACCAATGATTCTGCATTTCTTCCTTTTCGAAACAGTCCCCTTCATTGATGAAGTTGCTGATCTCAGTATATTCTGAATGATACTGTGAATATCCCTATGTTTCCCTTCAAAAATCTGCTGGTTGCGAGCTTTCCAAATCATCCAAATAGCTTTAAACAGCAAAGTATAGTGAGGAGAGGACTGAGGGATGATTTCGTTCCAGCCATTGATTAAATCCACAAAAGAAATATCAGAAATGCGATCTTTGATGTTAAAATAGTCCATAATACTGCCTGCCACCAATTTCCATACCCAACAGCAAGTGAATAAGTGATCAACTGTTTCCAGATTCGAATAGCAAAGCGAACATATACCTGGGCCTGAGAGTCCTCGACGCTGGATGTTATCCCAAGTTAATATCCTGTTGTTATATGCTAGCCAAATGAAACAGGAGATTTTAAGAGGCAGAGACTTGTTCCATACAGGAGGGCAGACAGCCATACTGTCCCCAACCATCGAGGACTGAAAAATGCAATTATATGCCTCCTTTGCTGTGATATCAACACCGCACCTGTTGAAAGTCCATGCTAATTTATCAGGGCTGTCATTCAGCCAAATGCCAAGAGCCGATAATCATTTAAAATAATCATCCCAGATCGAAGAATAAGAGCCTGCGAGGTCAAGATCAGAAGACGAGTACCAATATTGTGGCTCTGAAGAGCAAGGGTTGCGAGCTTGGGCCAGTGAGCAAATATCCAAATCAGCAAGGTATGATCGCAGGTCTTCCGGGAAGATAAATGTAGAACCCAAACCAACAATGGGGTATACACCTAAGTAAATGCACTCACCATTTCCAATCTGCCAGGACAAGAATCTACCCATCCAAGGTAAGGTTTGAAGAAAACCACGCCAGAAGAGAGAGATATTTCTCGAGCAGAAGTCTTTTGATCTGATCCAGTCAACCACTGTTTTACCATTCAAATATTTAGCCTGAAGAACCCGAAACCAGAGGCCTTTGGAGTGCAGATCTTTCCAGAATACATTCATCCAAAGAGCCAAGTTAAAACAGGTAAGGTCTTTAATACCCCATCCTCCAAGAACTTTAGGATGTGAGATATCAATCCACTTGGTTAGATGGAACTTGAAGGAGGTTTCAGTTGTTCCCCATAAGAAGTTAAATATCATTTTCCTGAGCTTCTGGAGGATGGTACAAGGGATGGGAGCTAGTCCCATCCAATACACAGGAATGCTGGCAAGAACCGAGTTAACCAAAACTAACCTCCCACCAAGTGACAGGTATCGAAAAGCCCAATGTTTGATTTTCCTTTCAAGTTTTTTCAAAAGCCAGGACCAATCAGCAACACGGTAGCTCAAAGGCTTCAGTTGATATCCAAGATATGAGATACCAGACTGCAGAGGTTGAATTTTGTAGGGCAAGACCGCTTTAAAATCTGCCAAACAAGCATCACTGAAGTTGTGAAATAGTAAACAAGATTTATCAGCATTAATATGCATACCGGAAGCTTTGCAGAAGCAGTCAAGGAGAGATTCAAAAGCCAGCCAGTCCTGAATGGTACCCATACCCATTAGTATAACATCATCTACAAATAAGAGATGGGTAAGAGTAAGGGCTGAAGAGAACTTGATACCCCTGATGAGTCCATTATCCCTAGCATCCTTAATCATCAGACTAAGTCCTTCAATAACAAGAATAAACAACAGCGGAGATAATGGGCAACCTTGCCTGATACCTCTGGATGCTGTGAAAAAGCTCGAGGGCGTACCGTTGACCAGTACAGCAAAGTTGACCGTGGAAATACAACTCATAATCCAGTTGACTGTGAGAAGGGGAACACCAATTTGGATCAAAATAAGTTTGATGTAAGTCCAGTCCACACGGTCAAATGCCTTCGAGAGATCAAGTTTAAGGACGAAGGAGCATGCATTCTTGATTTTGACTGAGTGGAGAACTTCCTGAACAATACCAATAGGCTCAGTGATCTGTCTATCTTTAAGGAAGCCAAACTGCTCTTGGGAGATGCCCTTATCCAGAAATGGTTTGAGCCTATTAGCAATAACTTTAGCAATGAGCTTATAAAGCAGGTTACAAAGAGAAATGGGTCTGAAGTCTGCAAATGTACGAGGCTTATCAACCTTGGGAATGAGAGTGATGAATGTAGAGTTCAGTGAAGAGGGAATGTAGCCAGAGGTCCTTGTAAAATCCACCATCTGAACAAGTGAGGGACCAAGGAGACTGAGAAAGTGCAGGTAGAACTCCACTGGCCACCTGTCGGGACCCGGACTACGGTCTTTCTTAAAAGAATGCAGAGCAGACTCAATTTCAGTAATAGTGACCTGGGAAGTAAGACTAGTGGAAAGATCAGGATTAATCATACAGGGAAAGAGAGAGATAACCTTTAGTTGATGGTCCAAGCAAGTCTTACCCTCGTCCTTAAAAATCTTTGCAAAGAAAGTTTTACCAAGTTCTTTTAAGGGACCTTCATCTTCATAAACCTGACCAGCTTCATCTACCAGGGACCAAATCATGTTATGAGTTCTTCTACCGGAGGCAAAGGAATGAAAAAATTTGGTATTAGAGTCCCCCTGGAGATCCCATTTCAGCCTGCTTTTGAGTTTCCATGAAAGCTGATGATGTTCCAAAATACTTAATCTTTCAGCATTGAGGCGAGAAAGACAGTCAACCTGCTCTTTAGATAGAATACCCATGGACAGAATAGATTCAATGTCTCTATCCAATCGCACTAGGGATTGAGAAAGACAATCAAACTGATCTTTGGTCCATAATTTAACATCCGATTTAAGGTTCCTGAGGATAATACAAAGATCCTCAATGTCGGAGGAGGGATTAACAGCAGAGGAGCGTTTCCACCAATGATGAAACCAATCATAGAAGGCAGCATTATCCAGCCACGATCGATTGAACTTGAAAGGATAATTAAAGGGCCCCTTAGGCTGATTCCATTCCAGCAAAACAGGAAAATGATCAGAGATGAGGGATTTGTGAGTCCAAGTTCTGAAAGAACTAAGATGAGGTAATAATGTATTAGAGATCAAAAATCTGTCCAGTCGCTTGCATATACCTGCCCCACCAGCTCTCCCATTACGCCAGGTGGGTCCAATCGTAGGTGGGGCAACATCGACCAGCCCAACAGAATTAAAGAGATCCAAAAAATAATCAGAGTTGGGATCAAGAGAAGCCCTACTTCCCCATACCTCCAAGGGAAATAGAGTAAAATTTAAATCGCCAGCCAAAACCAGATTGGGGAGACTTAGGAGACCACCACAGAGAGTCTTATCCCAGAACTGGATACGATTTTTATAGGGGCCATAAACATTCATAATGTTAAGCGGAAATGACATACCCCTAACCTGAGCCTGTAGTAAAATGCCAGCAAAAGTGTGATAAGCCTTGCATTTAACAGACAGAAGATTCCAGGCAGAGAGGAGCCCTCCAGAGAGGCCCTTCGCACTCACAGCACAGTACTCCCATGAAGGAAGGAACTTGGAGAAGGAGATGAGCGCAGGTAAGTCACTGCACATAGTCTCTTGAAGGAGGATGAGGTCCGGGTGAAGAGATTCAAAAAGAGAACAAAGGCCAAGGGTTTTGGGCCTCCCTCCAAGGCCGCGGATGTTAAGAGAGAGAATGATCATTAGGATAGTTCATGAGTGGGGGTACACGCTCTAAGGCCCCGAGAGTATAGATCATTATCAGCTTCCACAAGACGAGCAGACAATGGGATATACGGAGGAGAATCCTGAGTAAGAGGTCGAGAACCCCTTTTCCCTTTAGCTTTCCTAATTGTTACATTAGCGAAACGAATAGAATTAATGGGGATGGTGGAGGGGGAGAGAGGTGAGGCTGCAGTGAAAATAGAAAGAGATCGTTTGAGGGATGGGTCCGAGAAGGAAGGGGAAGAAGTGGGACTAGGGTTAGATGGATGGGGGGGTGAATGGGAAGGAGCCAAAGAAGTGTGGGAGTCCCCATGTAAAAAGGTAGAGGAAGGACCCGATGACGAGGGGGAGGCGTGAGAAGGCGCCAGAGTGTTCAAAGGAGAGGACCAGACAGGGAGCGGAGGGAAATCTACCAGTGAGTCTAGAGCCAGTGAGCTATGAGGAAGACAACCAGTCGAAGGAACAGTAGAGCCAGATAAACAGGCCGGGTCCGGGAGTAAAGGCCTAGGGGAGAGAGGGGTCGTGGCACAGGTCGGAGAAGGTAATGGTACGTCAGTCTTCTTATGAGAAAAGATTAAACAATCCACAGCTTCGAAATAAGACTCTGGAACAATTTCGATCGGGGGTGAGGAGTCAAACACCGTACCTGATGGAGAGTGGCGTGCAAGACCAGGTGGAGGAGAAGCGAAATTGTCCATGCTGGCATCCGAAAGGTCACCACCCACAAATCGATTCGGACAAGAGTGATGAAGGTGGCCGACAGAGCGACAAGAGCTGCACCTAAACGAAACATAAAGATAATCAAGGCGCTGAATCAGGAGCCGCTCCTCACATAAGAGTTCTACCTCAGCTGGCAGGCCCCTTGAAATATCCATCTCGACCAAAATCCTTGCCATTCGCTTGTCAT
Source organism: Pseudotsuga menziesii (assembly GCA_001517045.1). Taxonomy (NCBI): domain Eukaryota; kingdom Viridiplantae; phylum Streptophyta; class Pinopsida; order Pinales; family Pinaceae; genus Pseudotsuga; species Pseudotsuga menziesii. Next base: position 2,768 of record LPNX010093422.1, on the reverse strand, counting down.
AAGCTTGCAGAAGATCGTCCTCAACAGCAACAAAGCGCCCGATGGTGTTACCGATACCTTCAAGGATGGTTTTACTCCATAAAGGGAAGGGCAGCTGTGGAAGGAGAACCCAGAGGTGGCGCCTGGTTACCTTCTCCTTACAAGGGTCGAAATTAGTATGCCATCTCCCAAGAACAATCGAACCTTTACCAACGCGCCACATCTGATCCAGTACCCTAGTGCAATGAGCTGGATCAAGAAAGACGAAGACAATCCACCCTCTGGAGAGGAGACTTATAGTCGGAATGTAATTGAACAGGGGTTTCCAATGTTCGTTAGCCCATGAAACCCAGGCGTTCTTGTCCATTTTACAATATTCCATCCTTCCAATCAACGCCCTGGAACAGAGTGTAGATACCCGATCGATGTAGATGTCATGTCCCAAGACGTAGCGATATTTCTCGGCTGAAGCCTTAATACATTTAGACCTGCGTTTCTGTCGGAAGCGCTTCGAAACCCTAGGTTCCGACATATCGACTGTGACAGAAAATGAGCCCACCAGAGGACAGAAAAAGGACCAAGCCAGAAGGAGTAAAAAGTAGGGTCACAGAGCCCACCCACAGAGGTCCAATACAAAAAACTACACCTCAGCCAGAGTCAATACCTAGTCATATGCCACAGGGCAAACACAGGCAAACAGACCAATGGAGAGAGAGAAAGGGGAAATATCAACAGACAGAGAGGGACAGAATGTTCTAAAAACCCCGAGTGTTCGACAGACAAGGAAAAACCCAGAAAGCGACAGCCGGGGTAAAAATGTCAACGGCCGACAAGGACGAAGACCTCAAGTGATGGAATCACTGCCAGAAAATACAAATGATGTGGAATAAGGTCAACCCAAAATACGACGGAACCGAGCCATCGTTGCCATGCAGAGGTGACCAGGAGAACGTGAAAAATCACAGACAGAGCCACATCATGCGAAAAAATTCCCACTTTTTGTACAATTCTTGGTTGGTACTAGTCCCCCGTTGAGGGGGAGGGACTCCAAGCCGAGCTACAGGGCTCCAAAACCACCACCCAATAATAGAAACCCAAACAAAACAGGAGAAACCCCAGAGGCTGGCTGCCAAGAAGAAAGCAATAAGTAGGAAAAACAGTAACAAACAGAACAGCGAGAGACGAAAGTCCAAGGCTGGAAGCAGCGCAAGGAAGGAAAAGTCAAAAGGGCTCCGGACCAAAACACAGAAAGCTAACAGAAGGGAGGGTAAGAAAGAAAAAAAGCTATCAATGGGAACCCAGTAAAGCAGGTTTAGTATCAGAGCCATGGCTCAATACGTGCAGCTGGGGAGACGGCCGCAAGATACAGGATTGATAGCAAACCCTGGTCGGAGGCCATCCTCCAGCCCCAAGTGCTCCCAAAGTTCCATCTCCTATGTCACGTACTTAGACTTTGAATCGACCGTTCAAAATAAAAATCATGTGTCGTGTTACAGTAGTTCTAAGCCATAACGTATACCCAATTGAACAATAAAAAAGTAAGATAATATTAGTGTATAATACTATATAGAATGGCTTTGAAACTAACATGTTAATGTTATCTATATCTAAACAGAATGGCTTTGAAACTCACAGGTTATTGAGACCGCCTGCAATTCAATCCTCCAAGGTATTATAGTTGTTGTTGTCGTTGGCACATGTAGCGTCTAACCCATCTATACAGCGTTCTGAGAGCTTAGAATTAAATTCTGGCGTCGTAGCTGGATTTCGATAATAAGTATACATATCACAATTTAAACACAGCAAATCATTTTTATAGAAATCTAATATCAGTGACTGTTCACATTATCAACCCAAAAAAGTAGAGAACTCAGTAGAGAAGTATTGCATGTCTTTACTGTAAAAGCAGACTGAAGCACTAGGCTGATTGATTGTCCTCTTCTCATTGAGCTTTAAATAGAAAATACAAAATACCATAGGTGAAAAAATACCATGCCTAACTACCTAACTGAGCCTGTCAAGTAAGGAAAAAAAACTGATCAGCTGTGTGTGTTCCAGTACTGCCGTTGATCAGATCTGCGACTATGCAAAAAAAAAACGGCTGGAGGTGGAAGAACTCCACGTTTTCTTTTAAACTATTAATCACAAATGAGTTAGGGAAAAGGCAGCCCACAGTTCAGAACTGAAAAAAATATATAAAAATTAGACAACGTGCCCTAGGTCAGGAGGTATGCCGCTTCTAAATGGCTTCGGAGTCTGAGTGTTTTCCACTTCTGAAAAGGATTACCCTAGGATCATGTAGTAATCTCTCATACCATGTGAACGAAAACAATGAAACAGATAGAAGCGCAATGGGAGATTGATTGTAGGCTCAGAATGAGCATTAAATAGTAAATACAAATGACAATACTATGGGAGAATACAATAGGTGAGAAAATACCATGGGTAACTAACTAAGTGAGCTATTTAATAGTTGAGATTACATATTTCAACTCACAGCTCTCTTTGATGTTCAAATGTAGTTGTTCCCAATGGTTTGGTGAACAAGTGAGACAAGTGCTCTTTAGAGCAACAAAACAATAATGAAATTTGTCCATCATTGACTAATTAGTGAATGAAATGATAGCTAGTGTCAATGTGTTTGCTTTTCCTATGAAATACATGATAGTGAGTCTCAATTTGTTTGTTTTTCCTATGAAATACATTATGTTTAGACAATTGTATTGCAGAGCTATTATCACATAAAATAGAAGTGGGATCATTTTCAGTGTGTCCCATATCCTTTAAAA
>LPNX010093396.1:1029092-1112220 GCA_001517045.1 Pseudotsuga menziesii | reverse complement strand
AAGCACTGTCCAATTCTTCTGCAGAAGACTGAGAAGGACCCAAACCCTCTTGAGGCATCTCAAAGGGTTTGTCAAATGCCTCCCGAACACCATTCCTGCGCTTACCATTGTGATGCCGCACCTGCAATTTACAAGATGCCGCCGGATGCCCATAAACATGACACTTTCGACACCTAAAAGGAATATTCTCGTAATCCAAGATCTGTGTAATGGGATCCGGACCCCATTCCAATATAATAGACTCTGCCAAACCCTCCCGGATATTCAAATTAACCAGGATTCGAGCCACCCTTTTCACCTTTGTTTCAAGAAAGGATAAGTCTGCTTCCAGAAACTGACCAAGGATATCACCAATCCTTCTGAAATGATAAATATCCCAGAAATGAAGTGGGAGAGCTGGTAATTTCACCCAAACAGGAATAATGTCCACCCGCTCTTTGCTGGCGTCGAAAAGAGGGTTCCATGGCTTCATAAGAACCGGAGAATGATCAATATGCCAACATTTGGAAAGGAGCCAACCAACATCCTCCTCCTTCTGCAGATTAATGGCAAACCAGCCTCTGTTCAATAGCTCGATCTCCGGAACATACCCAAAGTGTGTGCCCCAAGAAACTGTAGCCCAAGCTTGAATGGTCTTATCAGAGAAGTTTCGCCCCAAAACCCCACCAACCAGAGTACATGTTGTCATTTTCAGAATGTTATCCCAGGCCAAATCTTCACCAACAGCATAATTCCGCACCAGTTTCTTCTTAATCCAATTTTTGCAACGCCCCTTCGAAGAACCATGAACCCTAACCCGATTTATAACCGAAGCTCCCACCTCCGCTTGACAAGCAACCGAAGGATACCGAAAGGAGGAGCCACACCCCCGATGCTCAGCAGAAGCTAAAGGAACCCTCCAATCCTCCACCAAAGAATCTCCACTCGATCCCTGACCCTGCAAAAACGGACCACAATCCTCATCATCAAACACCTGTTCGCGACCATCCACAGGCCCCAAACCACGCTCCAAAGAAGACGCCGGAAACCCTAAACAAGGAAACCCCGCATCCGACCATCTATGGGACCCCAACAAACCCTCACTCCGCTGAGCATAGGTCGCCGCATCCGAAGCTTGAACCACCGGTGAAGAAACAGGAAAAGTTAACCCCGCAGCCGACCAGCTAGAAGATCCCAACAAACCCTCATACAACTGAACAGAGGTCGCCACAGCCGTAGCTTGTGCCACCGGAGAGGAAACAGGACAAAAAGACTGAGAAGGAGCAACTGCCGACCCTAGCAGCGTACCCGGAACCTGATCTTCTGGTCCCAGCCTAGGGATATCCACAAACTGGCCCAAAGAACCGCCACCTGTCACCGCCCATATATCAATGCTCTCCAGCCTATCACTGGAGTAATCAACAGCCTCCTGTTCCTCCATTATAGGCATCGTGACATCCAAACAGCCCCACAAAAAATGCCAAACCACAAGCAAAACCAGAAACCAGAACCGAAAACCACTGCCCAGTCCAAAAGCAAACCCTAAACAACACATATTTAAACTCCGGCGACAGTTCAAACTACCACCATACCATCGCGTCCATTGAAAAAAATAAAAGGAAGAATTACGTTAATCAAGAAAACCTCACGAAACGGAGCTCCTCACTTCAGCTTTCAACTTCAAGCTCCCTAATGGTCAAGATTATATTAGACAAAGTGTTCTCATTAAATGCTGTATTAAATAATTAATAAATGACATTTAATGCACCTCATGTCATTTAATAAAGTGAGAGCAACCATTTTTAATTAATCACTCATTTAACTTTTATTAAATATGAACTTAGGATAAACCATGACGTTTACTTTTTTTTTAATCAAGTCACTTTAAAAACATAAAGTACATCTCACTTCATTAATTACAATTGACTAGGGGTCACCATTTAAAGTGTCCTTGTCCACCCCAAGGCAATGTTAGGTGGAAAAACACTTCCTAGGTAACTTTTCAACAATTAACCCTTCTATAGTTTCAGGAGGAAATTCCTTCTATTGAAGTGGCTGTGGCAACACTTCCAAGTTTATTTGTTGTTGAGTATTATTAGTACTTTGTAGCTGTTATAGCAACCATTAGTTACTTACATTGTCCATCCATAGTTTTTTTTTCAATTTGTCTCTCTTTCATTATTCATCTGCTTGGTTACTTTCAAATTGTTTGATGAAATGCTTGTTTAAAGATACATGCAAAGTATTGAAGGAAGGTCAATGTAATTTGCAAACAGTTTGTCAAAATCTTACAATCAAACCACAAACTTTGCATGTATTATCATGTAATGGCCTCATTTGATTAGGCATTGAGGACCAAAACCGCTAACCTATGTGATTCCTGTGGGTTCGAGCGGTTACTGACAGTTAGGGAATCATCTAAAGACTGATGCCATCTATAGAAAATCTAGGGCATCATCATGTTATCACCATTAGGTCAAGAAGGGCCACTAGGGCCAAAGGCCACCATCATGCATGCCATCTAAGCATTATTTAGTGATGCATGCACTCATTTAATTCTCCATGTGCATGCATGCAAGTCAACTGCAAATTAGAAAATAAAGTGACCTAATTAGGTTAAAGATTAAGGTTTTTGCAGTTGAAAGTTATAAAAGGAAGATAAAGTGAAAGGAGACTCACTTTTGAAGATTATTATTTTAGAGCTCTTGAATAGCAGCACAACAGTTGGGGTTGGAGACAACATCTTCAGCTAGCGGGGTTTCGGCAGTGAGATATCTGCCCTAGTCTCATTCAGGGTAAGCCATACAGGTTCACCATTTGCTCTTTCATTCATTCATAGTTATCCAGTATACTGCAGAGATTGTTGCAGGGGCACGTGCGCAGCCGTAAGGGGTTTTTAGCTAGAGAGCCCTAATCATTCGCTGGGTCTTCATATCTCAGTTTTACTTCGAAACCCAGGCATCATTCTCATCATCGACATCTTACTCCAGTACCCGGTGATTACCAGATCTGATTGTGCTCATCCTGAGCAGTTATCAGCCATTTCGGGATCAGGGGGGCGTGAGCAGCTGCACCTCTAGAACAATTCGCTAACCTTCCTAGAGACCTCAGAACTTCTGCATGTGCCAGGCATTCTCTCCGGCACGGGAAGGCTATTAGTCCTGCAAGTCAGCAGCTTCATCGGACACCTCCTTCACTGAAAACGTCACCCTTAGCTGATCTGGGGGTCGTGCTGCTGGGGTTTCACCGAAAGTAGAAGATATCAGCTCATCTTCGATTCAGCTCTTGATGCATGCATACTCTCTCAGGAGCAGACCAGCCAGGTTATCAGTGGTAAGTGTTCATTCTATCCTACAAACCCTAACCCTAATTTTTGCTATAAAATAGGGATTTTTGCATGGCAGTTTGCATGCCCGGTTGTATCAGCGTATTTGCTTAGAATTAGAAAATATCGGGATTTGGGATATTACAGTGGTATTAGAGCTATCTTCTTGCCAGTTGTGGGCTTAAGAAATGAGACATGGATGAATACAAAAGGAGACCCTTTTGTAACCTATAGGAGAAGAAAGTGTAAGATACACAGGGGAATTTGAGGATATCCAACTAGAGGATATCAGCTCAAACATGGAAGAAACAGGTAAACACTCTGATAAGGGAAAAAGAACGGGAGAAGAGGAGTACAGGATGGAGTTTCACAACTTAGTATTTGCATTGCAAGACTTAGCCAAAGGGCAAAAAGATGTTCTCAATGCAATCGGCAGATTATCTGCGAAACCAGAAATAGGTCTCAACAGTACACCTCCCTCACCGGTAGATCGAGGATTTACAAACAACAGTGGAAAGGTTGCGTACACTAATATACAAAATACACCGCACATATATAGTGGACCTTCCAACAGGCCTACCATGCCTCACTTCTTGGCAGATACAGTAGGTGGTCCAGTCATGCAGGTAGAACCTAGCGAACCTTTTGGGGCTTATTTGCAGGAATATAGAGACTTAGAGGATGAGTTTTATGCCGCCATGTCTTTTTCGGATTTCTGCAACATGAAGAGTAGGAACAGGCCCATGAATTTCAACAAGGGATTCAATCACAACTATGAGTTGCAGAAGACCTTGGGCAGGTTGACCATCCCAAACTTTGATGGTACTCGCGGAGGTTCAGCGAGGATATGGGTTCAAAAATTGGATACCTATTTCCAACTCAATCCTATGACAGAGACAGATGCCATTAAATTGGCTACACTCCATCTGGACGAAGAAGCTCACGAGTGGTGGTACCACGGATTGGTGACATTGGGTCACAACACCATACACTCCTATGGTGAGTTCACTCAGAAGCTCATGGAGCGGTTTGACAGGAAGGATCTAGAGATACATTTCAGGGAGTTGGCTCAACTCAAACAGACAGGTAGTGCAGAAGCCTTCATCTCAGAATTCCAGATGATAGCGGTCATGGTAACAGATGTGTCAGAGAGCAGGTTGACTATGTTATTCACTGAGGCCCTAAGAGAGCCACTACGGGGATGGGTGAAAGCCTACAAACCCCTCACTCTGCAGGATGCCATTAGCAAAGCCAGAGATCTACAGGATTCTGTCCCCAAGAATAGGTTTCCGCTCAAAACCAACTTTCCTGTTAGAGACAAGGATAAGAAACCTTTCTAGCAGGATGTTCCCAAGAAAACATGGTTAGACGAGGACACTAAGAAAGACTTGAGGAGGAAGAAACTATGTTTCACTTGTCAGGAACCATGGGTACCAGGACACAGGTGTGCAGGGAAGGCGAAGGCTCACTACATCAAGGTATATTCGGACAGTGGTGAGGATGACTATGAGCAGGAAGCCACAGAAGAACTACGGGCAGTTGAGGAAGGATCACACCAGGGTGATACACCAGAGGGAGTCATTGCTACATTATCTGGAGTACCAAGATTCCATACTCTCAGGGTCAGAGGAGTAGTACAGGGTCGCAGAGTAGGAGTATTGATTGATGGGGGAGCAACCCACAATTTCATTGACTCCGCTTGGGTAGCCAAGAGAGGTATTCAGACCGAGAAGTTCGAAGGATTCACTGTAGTAGTAGCCGGGAACTCCAGCATGGAGTGCAATTACTGGATCCGAAAATTGAATGTCACCTTAGGTAACTATCAGATGACAGATTCCTTCTATGTAGTAGATGTATCTGATACTCATGTAGTATTGGGTGTTCAGTGGTTCTATTCCATAGGGAAATACACTATAGACTACAGGGCAATGGAAATGGAGTTCTAGGGGCCAGACGACAAACGGGTAGTTTTGAGGGGCATGAACACTTATCCCCCAAAACTGGTCTCATCACAGAGAATGGAGGTAGTCCTCCTACAGGATGATATAGAATGGGCTGCAGAATGTTTGGTCACCTTTAGGAAACCCCCAGAAACCAACACATGACACCCAAGTGACATTCAGGCCTTGCTACAAAAGCATGAAAAGTTTTTTCGGGACCTTCCATCAGGTAGACCACCAAACCGAGGCTTTGAACACATTATTGAGCTAGAGGAGGGGACACAAGCAGTCATCACTACTCTTTACCGGCATCCCAAAAGATACAAGGATGAGATCGAGAAAACAATTAAAGAATTACTGGAGCTTGGATATATTCGGCCCAGTTCTAGTCCCTTCGCATCCTCAGTAGTATTGGTCAAGAAGAAGGATGGTACACTGCGAATGTGCATCGACTATCGAGCACTTAACAAAAAGACCATTAAGAACAGGTATCCCATCCCTAGAATTGATGAACTCATGGATGAACTTCGGGGAGCCAAATACTTCTCCAAGATTGATCTTCGCTCGGGGTACCATCAGATCAGAGTAAGGGACCAAGACATCTCCAAAACAGCTTTTCGTTGTCACTATGGTCACTATGAGTTTTTGGTCATGCCCTTCGGACTTACCAATGCTCCAGCCGCTTTCCAGTCATGCATCAACCATACCTTCAGAGTTCAGCGACGTAAGTTTTTGCTAGTATTCTTTGATGACATCCTAATTTACAGCAAAACATGGGAAGAGCATCTGAAACACCTGGACGAAGTATTGAGCATTCTAGAGGAACACTCACTTTATGCGAAGATGTCCAAGTGTGAATTTGGCATGCAGGAAATGCTGTACTTAGGGCACATAATCAATGAGGAAGGAGTACAGGTTGACATGGAGAAAATCCGAGCTATCAGAGATTGGCCCGCTCCAAAAACATTCACAGAATTGAGAGGTTTCTTAGGACTGTGCACCTATTACCGACGGTACGTTAAGGGATTCTCCTAATTTGCAACACCCCTCACAGATCTCACAAAGAAGGGAGCATTCGCCTGGATAGACTTGGCACAGAAAAATTTCGCGGAGATGAAAGTTATTATGAGTTCCTGTCCAGTTTTAGCATTACCAGACTTCTCACAACCCTTTGTAGTAGAATGTGATGCCTCAGGGGAAGGGTTAGGAGCAGTATTGATGCAAAATCATCACCTTATTGCATTTGAGAGCCGTAAATTGAAGAACTACGAGCACCACTACTCAATATATGACAAAGAGATGCTAGCCATCTTACATGCTCTCACGAAATTCAGACAGTACCTAGTGGACAGTAAGTTCAAAATCAAAACAGATCATAACAGCCTGAAGTATTTCCTGGAGCAGAAGGAACTGAATGAACGCCAGCAGAAATGGGTCAGCAAAGTACAAGCCTACGATTTCGAGATCGAGTATGTAAAAGGTAAGAATAATGTAGTAGCTGATGCATTATCCAGGCGTCCTGCCTCACTATCTCTCAGGAGTATATCCACATATTGGAGGGCACTTCTCTTAGTAGAATACACCAAAAATAAATTCGCTTGCGAATTATTGGATGGACAAATTCAAGATGATAGGTATAGGATTATTGATGACATCATCTATTACAAGAACAGGATATACCTCATCCCAGGATCCACCTTGAGGAAAAAGATCATTCAGGCAGCACATGACTCTCCATTATCAGGACATCAGGGTTTCTTGAAGACCTACAGACAGATCCGAGAGAGGTTCTCATGGAGGGGCCTCAAGGGGGAAGTTATGCAGCACGTACGGGAATGTAGCATCTGTCAACATAACAAGATTGAGAACATCCATCTTGCAGGGTTGCTTCAACCACTACCAATTCTAGAACAAAAGTGGGAAAGCATCTCTATGGACTTCATTACAGGGTTTCCCAAGGTCCAAGGGCGAGATTGTTTATATGTAGTAGTTGACAGACTGACCAAGTTTGCACATTTATTTTCTATATCATCAGATTACTCTGCAGCTCAAGTAGCTGAGTTATTCTTCAGGGAGGTCTTCAAGCTACATGGGTTACCTAAGACCATTGTCAGTAATCGAAATAGCATATTCACAGGTGCCTTCTGGCAGGAACTATTCAGATTAGTGGGGATTGAACTGGCTACCAGGACAAGTTATTATCCCCAGAGCGATGGACAAACTGAAATAGTCAACAAGTGGATTGAAGGATATCTGAGGAACTATGTAACAGGGTAGCAGCGAACCTGGATCAAATGGCTACACTTAGGGGAGTATTGCTACAATACTACCTATCACATGTCTATTAGGATGACTCATTTTAAGGCATTATATGGCTATGAGGCCTTGGACTATGCAGATTTGGCATCTGGAGATAGTAGGGCTCCTAAGGCAAAGGATTGGATACAGGGCAGTCAAGATATTCTTAAAATCTTGAAGGAAAACTTACAGATAGCCCAGAATCAACAAAAGTTATATGCAGACAAACACAGGATTGAGCGTAGCTTTGAGGTAGGGGATTTGGTATACTTAAGGCCCCAACCTTACAGACAGTCTTCGCTTAAGAAGAAAGGGGCAGAAAAGTTAAAACCTCGCTTCTATGGACCCTACAGAATAATCTGGAAGGTGGGAGAGGTGGCATATGAACTAGAATTACCACAAGAAAGTAAAATTCACAATGTGTTCCATGTGTCCAACCTAAAAAAGACCCTTGGGCAACACATTGCTCCATCAACAGAATTACCTCCTTTAGATGATGAAGGACTGTTGATACTGATTCTTGAACGGATCATACAGACTAGAGAAAGGAAACTCAGGAACAGGGTAATTAGGGAATACTTGGTTTAGTGGAAGGAACTACCACCAGAGGATGTCACATGGGAATGTGAACAGGTATTGCAGCATCCTAGTTTGCAGTTGCTTGAGGACAAGCAATCTCAAGTGGGGAGGACTATGATGCCCTCATCTGATTAGGCATTGAGGACCAAAATCGCTAACGTATGTGATTCCTGTGGGTTTGAGCGGTTACTGACAGTTAGGGAATCATCTAAAGACTGATGCCATCTATAGAAAATCTAGGGCATCATCATGTTATCACCATTAGGTCAAGAAGGGCCACCAGGGCCAAAGGCCACCATCATGCATGCCATCTAAGCATTATTTAATGATGCATGCACTCATTTAAGTCTCCATGCGCATGCATGCAAGTCAACTGCAAATTAGAAAATAAAGTGACCTAATTAGGTCAAAGATCAGAGTTTTCGTTGTTGAAAGTTATAAAAGGAAGATAAAGTGAAAGGAGACTCACTTTTGATGATTATTATTTTGGAGCTCTTGAATAGCAACACAGCAGTTGGGGTTGGAGATGACGTCTTCAGTTACAGGGTTTCGACAATGAGATATCTGCCCTAGTCTCATTCAGGGTAAGCCATACAGGTTCACCATTTTCTCTTCCAGTCATTCATAGTTATCCAGTATACTGCAAAGATTGTTGCAGGGGCACGTGTACAGCCATAAGGGGTTTTCAGCCAGAAATCCCTAATCATTTGCTGGGTCTTCATATCTCAGTTTTACTTCGAAACCCAGGCACCATTCTCATCGTCGGCATCTTACTCCAGTACTCGCTGATTGTCAGATCCGATCGTGCTCATCCTGAGCAATTATCAGCCATTTTAGGATCAAGGGGCGTGAGTAGCTGCGCCTCTAGAACAATTCGCTAACCTGCCTAGAGACCTCAGAATTTCTGCATGTGCCAGGCATTCTCTCCGGCATGGGAAGGCTATCAGTCCTGCAAATCAGCAGCTTCATCGGACACCTCCTTCACTGAAAACATCACCCTTAGCTGATGTGGGGGTCGTGCTGCTGGGGTTTCACCGGAAGCAGAAGATATTAGTTCATCTCCGATTCAGCTCTTGATGCATGCATACTCTCTCAGGAGCAGACCAACCAGCTTATTAGTGGTAAGTGTTCATTCTATCCTACAAACCCTAACCCTAATTTTTGCTATAAAATAGGGATTTCTGCATGGCAGTTTGCATGCCCGGTTGTATCAACGTATTTGCTTAGAATTAGAAAATATTGGGATTTGGGATATTACATATCAATGGTGATATTATAGTGGTATTAGAGCTGGAAATGTTGTCAACCTGAGGGAAAACTGTGATACCAAGGCCAAGTTGTGTAGTGTCTAAGTTGATTTTCCCTTTTGAGAGGATTAAGATCTATTGTCGAATTCATTGTGGAGGTCACATTCTTCAGAAGAGGCCTAAATCATCTTGAGGGACCAATTCATCTCTTACATGACCGAGAGGACTGTTGTGGGGTTTGAAGAGAGGACTGATTTCTTTTCTCATAGGGTTGCCATTGTAGGAGGCTGATTGGAGGGCCCATTTCCTTTGATAGCTGGTTCGTGGCTTGGAGAGAGTTGAGTCTGGTTAGGGGGTTGTAGGCCATTTGGAGGATCATGCCATTAAGGTCGGGCGAATTGAAGGGGCCGAGACCATCGGTGGAGGTTCATAACAGTTGCAGGAGGGTCGAATCTTCATTTGTGCCAACCGTGAGAGTGTGAGGGGGTTGCGGCCACTGTCCTAGAGCCCCTTTGTTTATCTGTGAGAGTGGAAGGAGTGTGGACACACTCGTAGAGGAGGCCAAGGACAGTGAGAAGGGATGGGGTTGACGAGAAATCATAGCACGTGAAGACGACCATTCACACTCTAATGTGAACAGTGGATGAGCTACCAAGGGCCATCCCCTTTCCTTGTTGGGCTGCGATCTCATTGAGAGCTGTGGCATTTTGTGAAGGGGTCTATTGTCACATCCATAGTAGCAGGGGCTACCAAGATTGCAAAGCAGTTTTGAGCATATTCTTGAGCCAGTCCGTTGCTATGTTGTACATGAGATCAACAGTTGATGACAAGTTTATTGATGATCACTCGTACATTGAGTGGACCCAGAGCATGTATATTTCAGTTTCATGCCATGACTGAGCCTCATGACCCCAGGTTGATGACCGAGTTAGCCATTCTTCACATTTAGAGAAGATATGATGACAGTTCCCATGGTATTCAACAATAGTGTTCCACTATCATTGATGTGTTATAGGATGCATATTCAGGTCTATGACCCAGTATGTACATGGTTTGTGCACTTGGATATTGGTTGTGCTCCTTTATTTATTTTAGTAGCTTGACTTAGTGTACGGTGGTTATACATTGGCAGTATTTAATTTTGCTCTTATTGTTGGTTTGGAGTAGGAGTGATTCAGTCGTTCTAATTGAGAGGTTCTTGTGTATACTCATTGGTCATGCCCTATTTATAGTATGGATTTGGTCATTTCCCCATAGGGATTTTCCTTGCTAGTTGTGGCATCATTTTGTCACCGTCTCGATCCATCAATTATCTTCCACCCTTGATTTCAACCCTGAGTTACAGCTTGACTAATGATATTGAGGATTTCCCTTGCCTATGCCTCTGTGTTTGGATAGATCCCATATTTCTTTGTGCCTCAGCCCTGGATTGTGTGATTCTTATCACATGGATTGTTCTCCTCTAGTCCTTGAAACCAAGTAGTCCTAGCAAAAGTGTCTTGAGACACTAAAGCATTGGAACTTAAATGTCATATTTAAATGGATGCTAAGTCAACACTATTGCTTCCTAAAACACACTTAACACAGATAAGTCTCCCAACCGCTAGGTGTGTTCTTGAGGGTAACTATGAGTTTAGAACCCATTGTCACCTCATTTCCTAACTCCTCTATTTAAACCCAACTCCCAAAGGTCAAGGGGGTAGTCCCTAGTTACTAAGTTTCCTAAAGGTTTTAATTAGGAGTTAAAATTTGTCAAGGTTTACTTAAGTTCAATGACAAACAATCATGCAAAGATGCAACAATTTTCAATGACAGGAAAGCCCTTTGCAAATGATCAGTACAAAGTTAAAGAATGTAACAAGCTAATCTCACAATTCCAGATCCTTAACTATTTGGTTTCAGAGTCAATAATCAATGCTTGTCAAAATAAAACAATAGATAGACTAAGAACTTGTAATAAAATGAATCATGAACCTTTAGAACATTCAATGAAATAACTTGCTCATTGAAATAAGTCGACTTGCACAAAAAAAATTGAACTTGAAAGTAGCTTGCCTCGAAAAATAAAGAGCTTGAATTGAAAAGTGCTTTGAAAGTAAATCTGAGAATGAAACTAAAGAGGAATGTTTCGCAAGTGGTCCTGTAAAATTTATGTCTATCTTGAACTTGGGGGAATTAGTGTGTGACATAAGACTTACGAATCTTAGTTGCTGTGACTACCCCAAACACTTATCACTTTCGATTTGAGAGATTGTTGGGATTCTCAGCAAGAGAAGACAAGGTTCTTTTCGAGCTCCGCAAGTCAATCCCAAAGATTGTTGGGCGCTCAACTGGAGGACACTAAGTGCCACGAGGTTTCTAACAACCTCTACCCCTCAAGCTCCACAGGTCAACCCTTCTTTTCTCATTTCCTTATCAAGATAAAAGTTGGGTGCCTATTAATCTAGCCAACTCAAATCTTCTCCCTTTCTTGTCACCCAGGGTTGGACCAACCAATAAGGGGAGTGAATACGGGGTGAAGATTGGGGCAATGGTTATTTACTTTGAAATAAATAATAAAAGAACTTTAAAGAGATTTAACTATACTACCAACACGATATTGCAATGATGGTATTACATCCAACTCACTTGCAAGGTGTGGGCACACAAAAATAAATTGAAGCAAAATAACAAATGAACACTAACTTCACAACCCACCTTCCGAATGTAAAGAGTGGGAAAATAAACTTGTAGAAAGAAAGCAAATTATTCTAGCTTTTCTTCAATTGCTATGCATGGATGGGCAAGCTGAACTTCCTTTGAATGCAATGGATGACAAATTTCAAAGAGTAACAAATATTAACCTAGACACACAATTCTCTTCTTGAAGAAGAGATTGGGCAATCAATTAAAAGTAAATAATAGAAAATAGCAAGCCTAAGCCCCTCTTCACTTGCAATGCAAGGGTGGGCAAGCCCTACCTCATTTGCATGCAAGGGATGGCTAAAAATAAACCTCAAATATAACTTTGAAAATCAAACAAAGAATCAAGTCTAAGAGACTCTCTTGGACTTGTTACAATGACTAAAATTTCAGCACCTTATTTTTAAACAATATGAGAGAATGAGAAGGAAATAGAACCCTCGAAGCAATGGACCTCAAAGTAGTTTTGGTTGGAAATTTTCTGCACTCTTTTTTAACCAAATTTTGACATAACCTCCCCTTGCAAAACGAAAAACCTGCAAAAAAACAACAAAGAAAAAGTTTGTGAAAGATGCCCAAAATCACTTTGGGACACCTTGCATACAAGTATAAAATTTGCACAAGACATGTTATAAAAATTATAGAAACAATAGCTTCAAACAACCTGTCAAATGAAGACTTAAACTAGACTTGAAAATGCAAAAGAGATAAAAGAAGATGCATAAATTATATGAGAAAAAGAATAGGAAAGAGTGCTCTTTGTTCTTTAATTTGAAAAAGTGTGGCATCTAACCCTAGAATCTCACTCTCCAATCTTAGTAACATGCAACTTAAAAAAAAATTTGCTACACAAACTAAAAAGAAGTGAGCTCCGAAAGATGTATCAAGAAATCATAGGATTCAAACAAGAAATTATGAACTTCTGAATAACAAATCTGAAAACTCATGAAATCTAACATAAATGACTAGATCTCACCAAGCCAAAGAAATTTGCCTCTTTGGCCTCCAACCACTTGAGTAACTATGAAACATAGAAGAAAATCACCATGAGCTCCAAGACACAGTAACTTTCCTCCAATGTTTTTTTTTGAAATGCTCAAATGGCCGAAAATTATAAAAATCACAAAAATGGGGGCACAAAGGGGGCAAGAGAGAGCAAGAGCATGAGAGCCTGAGAGATTGTAACCAAAATGAGGAGGGGAAGCCTCCTTAAATAGGAAAAGAGTGAAGGGAGACCCCATTTGCATGTTTGCCACTTGTCACATGAGTGAGGGAAGGGCCTATGGAGAGGGGGGCATACTTCCTAGAGAGGGCAACCTCAAACTTAAGAAACATTTGCATGGGGGGCCCATTTTTTCCTCAATGTCTCCTTATGAATACAACTTGACTTTAGGAAACAATATTTCCACCCCCTAAGTGACTTTATGCACTTTTCCAAAATTTGCCTAACTAATTATTTGTCAATTTTCTTGATTTCCTTGACTGCCTTAGTGAAATGGGGCCCAAACCTTAACAAAACTTGTCGGAATGACTTCATACTTACCCCAAGGGTGTAGGGGGTCTCATGCCATTGATTTTGAGTACCCAAACCCCTATTTATGGGCATTAGATGCCACATAACCCTCTTTACATTACAACCTTTTGTGCTAATTTTTTAATCACCAAAATTTAAAAAAGTCCTAGGTAAAAATTAACAAAATTCCACAAGACTCTAGATAATGTCTAGCATGGTAATATACAACATTTCTAGACTTTAATCACATTATCACCCCATGGACTTGATCATTAGAACATTTTCACCGCTTTGGAGGAAATTTTGAGTGAAAAACTCAGATAATTAAATTCACTAAAAATGAATTTTAATTATCTAAGAAAAAAAAACATTTGATGCAAGGACTTCCCTAATAACAAAGTCCTAAACCAAGTATTACAAAATTTGGTCATCATGCTAGCATATCCTTACAAAATTCCCTCGCAGGGGGTGCGAAAATTCCAAGGAGAAAAGGTGAGAGGAGAAAAAGTAACAACGGCCTCGCTTGAAAAACTTTGTCAAGTACATCTTTCTCATCTTCAAGGCACATGGTTGCCCACCTATTTGGTTTGGTGGCCAACAAGCACAAACATTGTTGCTAAACACTACTATAAATAAATTAAAATGTCTTCCGTAGCTAGTCAGTTGCCAAGAGACAAACACTCATCCTTTGCATGATGTGAAGTTGTTTGCCCCTATAGGGCAATAGGGTGGTCACTCCATTGCACCTATGGACTGTGGCAGGAAATGGAGGTCATACCGAGTCATTCTGAGGCCCACAAGGCTATTCAGGGCACCTGCTTTTGGAGGATGGCTAGTGAAAGTTGATCTAAAAGTTAAAGTTAAATGTTATATCTTTAAGTGTGCAAAGCTGACTGTGAATTAATTGCAATACAGGTTGCTTGTCTAGAATCTATTGGAAACACTATCATCATTCCACCCATTTGTGAGGCACCACCATCCCTTAGTGTTCATCTATCAAACATGTGTAGTGTGGTTCCCCTCTTTCCTTCATCCGAGGGGTCACAGTGTTGAGGTTGTTAAGTCAAACCCTTTAGCCTAGCCTTGTCTTTTCCACACCCACCCATTACTAGCAAAATGATGAAGTCTATAAGTGAGTATACTCTTGACATTTTTGTTTGGAGTGATTGTTACTTTGATCTAGACTTATTATTGATGTTCTATATTCATGATTGCTAGTTAAAATGCCACTTTATACTTTAGTCTTGCTACTAACATAAATAAGGAAGCATATTTTATCCCTTTGTACATTGCAACATCAATCATTTTTAGTTTGGTCATTATTTTGATCATTTTCGACCTGTTCAACTCATTTTAACCAGGTCAACTATAGGTTCTAGGATGAGTTTGGCCGATAGTGCTTGATTTTGGTTATTCATGGCCTTTCAGTGTTCATTAGATAGTTCCATGTTCCAGACAATGGTTTTATATGATGGCTTGCATTATTTTTATTATTATCAGCAGTTACAAGCCATATTTTTATTAATTAGGCATGAATGGACTTACAGATGGATTTCTTGATGGACATATAGTGTATGGGTACGCATTCCCAGTGGATTTGGACATTTTGAGTCCATTGACACATTTAGTTTCTAGTTCTGGGCACAGGTATTTGTTATTATGGTCAGTTTGTCATCTAGCTACTGAGTGCCATATAAAAATGACATATTTATGACTTACAGAGATATATTTTGTTCTCCTAGGGCGCTACAGGGGACACATTAGTGTGAGTACTTGTTATTACCATATTCCTTTGAGCTCATATCCATCTTTGGGCTTGTTATCAAAAATCTTGTGGATGCCCCATGAGGTGATCCTATTCAGGACGACATAGGAAAGGCAACTAAAGTTGTGACCTACGGTATCCAAAACTTCCGAAAGAACTCGGTTGTCACACCAGTCAAGGATACCGACACTTTGCACCTAGTAAAACACTAAGCCCAGGGGGCGTCCCTAATACCAAGAAACACTAGAATTATGGATACGAAATAGATAGACAAGGGAGACTTGGCTAAATCTCTTAGTTAACTGATTGATTATAGTTTGAAACAAAAACTGAGAGATTCAGAGCATCTTGGTAAAACCCCTAGGGTTTATGCAGTAAATTTGGGATCTAGGGCAAATAGGTAAAATTAAGCGAAGTTGGACACTAGAAATGATTGTTGGGTGCAAGATTAGGCGATTGGAGAAGAAACCAACAATACCCACTTTGCGGTTTGCTGAAAATACCACTTTCCCCAAGGCGGGTGCTTTTCCCTAATAGATGGCCAGTGCTTTAGATGGGTAAATGGAGTCCGATCAAGCCGAAACTTTAGATCTGGGGGTTTGATGTTAAAATAATAGTGGGTTTTGAATTTCGTAGCTCGCCGCAAGCTAGAACTTATGGATCTAAGAAACGAGGGTTTTAACTTTTATGGAATCATGAGCAAGGCATGTGTAGAAAATAAAAGAAGAGAAACTAACCTAGGAGACGTACCTAGAATCTGTGGATGGATTGAGAAATGGTGAAGAATGTCGATCTCCTGTCAAAATGAACTTCCCCGAGCTAGATCTTCGTGTAGCTATGTCCCAATCAATCATCCTTGCACCCCCTTCAACCTGCCAGACCAGAGAAACATCAACCGATTAGACAAACGAATGGGATCTGCAAAATACGGAAAGGAAAAGAGAGTAAAAGATCATAAAGACAAAAATACTCCCTGAAGCGAACACCCCGGAGCCGAGACAAAGGTGAGCTTCCCCACAAAGTTGCCCGCTCTCTCTTAACGCGTCTCCTTCTCCTGTAGATGAAATGGGTAAAGAAAAAAGTGCAAGGTCTATCCCGAATGAAACTCAGTATGGAAGAATAGCAGTGCCAATCATCAAATCAGAACATCCACAAGATACACCGATCAATAATCCCAAGCAAAAAATCTCTTTATTGATATTCCGGTGCCAAAGCTCATGAATTACAATGGGGGGGGGTCACCTCTCTTAAATAGTTTGAGAGAGACACAAATCATAAGTAACTTTATCATCCAACGGTTGAGATTAAAAGATCATCAACGGTGAAGATCAATACATAACTTATCACATGGATCAAGTGATTGAGTCAACCAAAGGGGGCGCACTTTGCTCAAAGACGCCTATCCTAAGTCAAACTCAAAATCTAACATAAGTGTGATACATCAATACATTGAGGGGGGGTCACATAGGGGCTTAGTTCACTCTAGGCCCCTTTACAACTTCAAATCATAAGATATAATCATGAAATACATCAATAGCCAATTAGAGGGGGCACCCCTTGGGGGGTTTTTCCTCATTGGCTGAGCCATAACTAAATAATCTCGACATCTGCTGACTGAAAGCTGCTGTAGGACTGTCTGGGATGATGAGAAACATCATCTGTCAAAGTTCCACACCATTTCCTTGACCCAGGAGGCCAAATCGATTTTTTCAGTGAATTTCTAGTTCATTTTTTGCTGGTACAATCCCTGAAAACTGATAAATCCATCATAACTCACTGTAGGCTAAGAACTGGGGCAAACTGACTGCTCTGGATGATCTGCAGACATAGAAGAATGATATAAGTGACTATTCATACCGCCTGGAACACTGCTCTTCTCTAGGAGAACCAAATACACTACCATCTGAACAAAAAATAGGTCATCTAGCCAATAAATAAGTGATAATAATTACTTTTCTGAAGAACCAGGGCCAAACTCTTAAAACTGAAACTGCAGTATTGGTCCTGGGCATGTTTTGAACAAATATAGACCATGTTCTATTTTTGACTCACTGCCTTCGGAAACGTGATTGACTCGATCAACTGAGTTGACTAGGTCAAAGTACCCAAAACCAAGGTGAGATACTGTACTAGTATGATCCTGCAACATTCCAAGGTAAGCCATGCTCCAATGGTGTATATCAGAACCCAACTTAAATCAGTTATTCATAATCATAGTGACCAAACATAATAATAATAAAATATACCTTTGCTTCTGAAAGATCTTAGAGTCTTCTGGAAATCTGCTTGCTCATGCCATACTTACAAGGTGTAACCAATTATGCTATAGATGGGTGGTGATGGAAGATCCAAGTTAAGGCAAGGGACATGACTTTGACTGACTTTGACTTAGTGATCTATCCGACTGATAACCAATAAGCTCTACCAAGGTGACACATGTATGATAGATAACAAGTAGGGGATGGAGGTGTCTCACAAAAGGGTGAATTACTTGGGTATGCTTCCCTTCAAAATCTAGCAAGTTTTCCTTAGCAACTTTATTGCAAATATAGGTCAACCTTCAAAGGCAGGTGCCCTGGAAGCCTTCTGGCCTCCAGTACTAATAAAAGGGTGAAGTACTTGGGTATGCTTCCCTTCAGACTCTAGCAAGTTTTCCTTAGCAACTTTATTGCAAATATAGGTCAACCTTCAAAGGCAGGTGCCCTGGAAGCCTTCTGGGCTCCAGTATTGACAAAGACCCAGTCTTTCTTGACTAATCTCACCCTGTGGCCGTATGGGGACCATTGAGCCGAACGGGGACCATTGAGTCGAACACTATACAAGGAGTGAGTGCTCATCCTTTGACCATTAAAATTTTAATGACCTTTTCAATTTCACAAGATAGTAGCTGGCCTACAAGAGCAGGTGCCTTGGAAAGCCTTTTGGGCTCCAGTGAATGCGAGCGATCCATAGCCCCAACAGGTTCGCCTCTCCTTGATGCTCCTGTAGAGGGAAAACTGAGCCTTACATTTTACAAGGAATGTGTAATGTCCTCTTTTGCTTAGGCATTGAGGACCGACCCCCTAACCTATATGATTCCCATAGGTTCGAGCGGGCACTGATAGTCAGGGAATTAACTGTGGACTGATGCCATATAAGAATATCTAGGGCATCAATATTATATCATCATTGGGTAGACGGGGGCCACCAGAGCCAAAGGCCACCTGCATGCATGACATCTGAGCATTATTTCATTATGGATGCACCTTATTGAGTCTCCATGCACCTCCATGTAAGTCAACTGCAAATTAGAAGTTAAAGTGACCTAATTAGGTCAAAAGTTAGGTTATTCGCAGTTGGAAGTTATAAAAGAAAGGTAAAGTAAATGGAGAAAGACACTTAAATGATTATTGATTTGAGGATTCGAATTGGAGAGCTAGACGAGCTAAGTTGGGGTTGAGTGCATGCTTAGCTAACTGGTGTATTTCGGCAGCGAAATCTATCTGCCCTAGTTCATCATCAGGTTGGATCATCCAGATTCAGCACTACTTCATCATCAGGTTATATTCAGCAGTTACTTCGTGAGATTGATTATTCATCCAGTTGGAGGGTTCCACCATCATACTGTGGTCAGAGACATATCTATTCGTTTTCTTCTCTATAGAGGGCAGAACTTCTGCATGCTGCTTCTTCTATTCATCTTAGAACACCCTCATTACCCTTCCCTTGGAAGAAGGGCCTCTCAGCTTGAGTATCAAACGAGTTATCAACAGTGCTCCCTTTCTGGAAGGCGTTTTTCTGCATGGGGGAATTGAGTTGAGGAGGACACTCACTTTTTGGGCTATTGAGCCATCGTTTCCACTCCCTGCTGCTTCCGTCACTGCCAGAGGGGTACTATAACTCTATTGCACCTTATTCGGGTCTTCAGCAGTGGCTTATTTATTATTGAGGAGCATCTACAGCTTTGGAGGAGGGCGCATTCACCTGTGGAGGACGATTTGGCTTATCTCCCTATTTCTCTATCAGAATCCTCGCATGCGGGGACAATCCTCTTCATCATCAATAGATCTACATACTGGTATGTACATGCATTAATTTCTCCTATTTTCTAGCATTTCAGTATTATCTAGGCCACAGATCTGCATGCAACTGCATGCATGCAAAGATTAGGGTTTGCTTTCCTATTTTATTGAGGCATAAGCCTACTAGCCATCTACAGTACACACAAGAAAAGAAAAATATCAGTTTGGGATATTACAAAATGGGTGCTTAATCTCTTAGCCATTGACTACCTTTTTCAACATTTTATATTCTTACATCCTTTAGATATAGCCTTTATGCATTCCGATGCTTTAGTATTTAACAATACTGTTATGGTAGAGCACTTGTTTTGAGGACTTAAGGATGAGGACCCTGTGCACCTAGCCACACTGGCCAAGACACATACTTCATAGCCTGAGACACATAACAACATGGAGTCTATCACACATAGTGGTCATAATGGGGAAAGGTCTTCAATCTCACAAGTCTCTATCAGTCATAGTCATGGGGTAGAAGCAAGTATGGATGAACTGGATGGACGGATAGAGATGTAATGGAACCAACCTAGCACTAAGGGTTACATTTGTTTGAGCATGGCATGGGCAACAGTCTTCACATTGGACTCTTTGATCAATCATAACAAAGGTTAGAGCAATAAAGAACATATAGCATAGGTTAGTATGATCATCCTAACATGACAAGTACAGGTTTCTGAGATACATCACAGAGCAACAACTAAACCAAGGAAATATACCTGATCTCACCATGTATACCTGTATCCAACTAATAAGACCTTCGCTGTGTGTGTACCAACTCCTGATCTGCTGCTTTGCTGAAATGAACTAGATCATCACCAAAATCACCTCAATGGAATCCTGGGTCTTAGTCTTGGCAAGGAAAACATCAAGAACAAGGCTCTAAAGTGAAATGAAGCTGTAGAGATCCATGCTGATACCCCATGTAAAAGTAGCCCGGGATATAAAGAGACAAGTCTGCATGCTGCATCATGGAAGCTTGGTTGAAAAAATGTATATGTGATAACAAGACTTGGTTGGGGCCCTAGAGTGGTCAACAAGGAGTTACAGGCATTTTATCTTTCCAGGATGATGTTTCGGGCATAAAATTAATTGAAGAATGGCTAATAAGGAAATCGATTTGGCTTAGTGGGGCAAGGAAATGGCATGAGATTGGTCCAAAGCTTATTATTGATGCATTATACACCTTTCGACTTGATCTTTGTCACTTTTGGTGTTCATATTTCCATCTACATACTATTTGGGGGCGTCATCTATGTATTTAGGGGCCATGTCCTAGTGACTTCAGTCGCTCTACGTTATATCTTATGATTTGATGGTGTATGTGGGTTGATAGTGGAGACGTTTCATACCTCCTAGCCCCACCATGATGTTATATTGATGTACCTAGTCACTTGTCATGTCATACGTCCCACCTAGGGCGTCATTGAGGGAGTGCGTCCCCCTTCTTTTAGAGTGATCCATGTATTACGTATCCGACACTTGTGTGCCGTTGATCTTGATGTGTTTTCTTTTGATTCTATCCCTTCATACTTTTGGGGATTAGGGTTTTGGATTGTGAGGATCTATTTATATGATCTCTCACCATTTTGTAAAGGACTTCCAACTCTGGAAATATTGGAATAAAGAATTTTTTTCGTAGATCTCTCAGAATACTTTGATGAGTGTTCTTGCACATGATTGTAATGCCTCTTGCTTAGACATTTCAGTGGATCTTTTATGATTTCAACATCTTTCTTGTGGAGGCCAAATTGATCTTTTGCAAGGTGCGACTTGCTTGGAGGGGCGATTGTGAGGGTTTCTACATCTCTTATTGGAAAATCACTTCATTTTTCGAGGAGTGACCAATTGTGATTTCATCCATTGAGTTATTTTTCTGTTATATGCCTTGCATAGTCTCTCTTTCATTTGTGGATCAAATATGACTTTGGTAGTTTGAATTTGGAGGAGAAGAGGGCGCTTTTCCTCCTTGGATCAACGCGTCTAACTTGGAATCCCTTGGATCTCTCTCGAAATTGTAACTAAGTGAAAGGATCATCGATGTGCTTGGAGGACGTAAGTAATTCTAGGTATGATCTACAAGGTTAGTATTGATTTCCATATTTTTATTACATTTGTCATCTAGATCTAAAGTTAAAACCCTAGTTTTGAAGATTTGATAGATCCGATAATTATTTGGGCTTATAATTCAGAACCCAAGTCTAAAATCATTGAAAACCAATTGAGACCAAGTTTGAACCAATACCAACTCCATTTACCCATAAGATCTAACATTGGTCTTCTCTAGGCAATTCGCCCTCCTTTGGTTGTTGGTCATTTTTCTAGATCTATCAGTTGGGTGTTGCTTGAACCTTGTCAAATCATCAAATCTTGCATCAAGTGACTAATCTCAAGTGTCTTTACTATTCCAAACCCTCATTTGTGGTCCTCTTCATTTTCCTTGCTCAAACCCTAGGTGGCACGACTTGGGTATTTTCCTTAGACACTTCATCTCCCTAGATCTAATACTTTAACTTTACTAATTGGGATTTATTTTATTGGTTGAATATTATTCATCACCTAAAGCCTCTCAACCTAAGCCTAAACTCTTTATCCCATAGCCTTTCCATAGATCTAGGGTTTCCACCATTCTAGGCATCTTCATTTTATCTTGTTTCATTTGGCTTGTGTGTCTTGTTTTTGGTCATTGGCCTTCATTGGCTAATTAGCGTCTCCCCCTTGATCTTGCTTATAGCTTGATTTAAAGGAACAAGAGCTCTCTGGTGTGACAACTACTCCATATCAGCAGTAGATGAGGCCTTTGTGGTCACTTGTTTATCTAACCACCTCTACTGTCCTAGATGGGATACCTTTCATGGAAGCTACCCTTTGAGTGATATTACAGCCAAGAGAGGAGGTTGAGCTTTGTGAAGGGGGCCAAGGGTTTTTAGAACAAACCACAAAATTTGGGACCAGGTCGTCAGGAGGCATGAGGAGGAAATCCATGAGGAGGAGGAAATCCATGAGGAAAAAGGTCGCGAGACTGTGAGCTAGGAGGAGGTCCATGAGTTAGAAAAAGAGCGTCAAAGCTTGGGAAAGAAGGGCAAGAGAAAATCATAGAAGAGGCCACAACCTGAAAGAAAACCTTGTTTCACAGAGGGAAACCCGAGTCTATTACGGAAGGCCGCGTGCATTTGAGGGAAGTCGAGTTCGATTGAGGAAGATTGAGTCTCCTGCGAAAGGAAAGTCGAATCCATAACAGGGCCATATCTTTGTTGAAGAGGTTGAGTCTTTTGTGAATGCCTGCGATTCATTTTAGGGGAAGCCTGAGTCATTGGTAGGGTCAACTTCACCAGAATCGACAGTTGCCTGTTGTGACGAGAACACATTGAGGCCATGTTGCTTGGAGAACATAGACCAAGGAGAAATCATTATCACAAGGATTATCTACCTTATTAGCTGCTATCTATTGCTATATATGAGGTGTATTGATATACCTCTCAGAAATCTCTGCTACAGAAAGAAAGAAGGGCACACTTGGGTGAAGTCGTGTGCTTTTTGGAGGAGTCTCTTGCTTTTGAAATCGTGTTTCAATGGAGGAAGGGTGCAAATCCTTTTAGGTGGCTATTATTAACATTATTGGGTGTCAAAGAAAAGAGCAGCTACAATCATATTTGGAATTTTGCTTTGAGGAGACAATGGGAAGAAAGACCCAAATCTATTCATGCTTGGAGAAGACCATTTTCACTACTGCAGTGAGGAAAATTAGTGAGGGTATACAAGCTTGTCGATGGCGAACAATCAAAACCTTACAAGGTTATTACTGTGGTATTACAATCAAAACAATCCAAAGGATAACGAAGCAAGAGAGCGAGATGAGGAGATTGCAGATTGTGTGAGGGAGTATATGGCGCATAGTGAGTCATTCCACGTAGCCACGCCATTCAAGGAATTTTGCACCATCAAACATCCGGAGTGGTATGAAACCCACAGGTGCTAAGATTACAAAGAACTATGGGAGTCGAGCCATAGGTGTAGGGGCAAGGGCTAGGTGCACTATATAGAGGTACTCCTTGAGGATGAGGATAGTGGCGAGGATGAACCGTTTAGGGGTGATCCTCTGCACCTTGAGATCACAAAGGAGGTTGGTGATGAGTTACCTTTTGAGGCTGATTTCGTCTCTCAAGAGGACTACAGGGAAGAAACTGAATTGGGAAAGTGCAAAGATAGAAACAAATCAAGAAACCTGGTAGAAAGTTGTTTCCTCGAGCCACATCATTTGACAGGGCAATTAAAAGTAAGTGAAGAAAAGTTTAGGACAACCATGAAACAGTTTGATGATACACATGCATTGGTGACAAATTGTTGTTGGAGAGCTTTAGGGATTGATAATAGTTTGTGGGGAGAGCCTTCTTGTAGATTTGCAGGAACTTAGAGAAGCAGTGGTTGTGATGAAAGCTGAGTACCTACCCTTGTTCTGATAGAGATCATCTCCTCATGCTTGAGGAGATGTACCATGGTGCGCTACAAGGGAAAGAAGAGGAAGTTGACAGGCTTATTCATAAGCTTGAGATTGCCCAGGAGTCCTTGAAGAGCACGCAAAAGGCCCTTCAAGAATCAGAGATGTAGGTTGAGGAGCTTAGTTACCAGTTGAGTTTGGAACACTCTTCACCATCTTTGATAGCAGTGACACATGAGGGCATGAGTGGCACTCATGGTTTGAGGGAAGAGCCTCTCGTGACGATTTTGCATGAGGAGCATACATGGTTACAGGTGCTTGGGGAGAGTTTGGATAGAGAGAGTTGTGACCATGCACTTGTTTTGCATTATGGGGATCATGAGCTGCCTTTGTTGGAGAGGCCATTGAAGGCTAAAGGCTTTGCTACAGAGGTGATAGTCGAGCACATTCCTTGTGGGCCAGGCTGTAAGGAAACATATACATCCATAAATTGGGTGGACATGTATATGACATATATGGAGACACATAAGGGTATAGGGTTAGTTGACATTTGTGGAGCGTAGGGTACAGTAGCACATATAGGATATCGGATGATACAGGAGACGGCGATAGTATGCAACAGTATACAAGAGTACATGCAGGCACACGACGGTGTGCATTGGAGTTTCAAAGTGTTTCCTCCAGGGAGACCTCCTGACAAAGTCCTTGAGGATACCATTGATTTGAGGTTACCTAGGATCGATGAGTGGGTGGGTGAGCCTCATGATGTAGCATATCCTTAGATGATCGATCTTCATCTGAGATACCACCAGAGGAGGGACAGGGAGTAGGGTACTCATAGGTCTGCTTCTCGTTTTAATTATGACTTCTTGGTCATGCCGGTAGAATTGACTAACACACTAGCTACTTCCCAATTGCATATGCATTGGCGGAGATACCTATTGTTGTTATACAACAAGACTTGGGAGGTTAATCTGAGTTAGTTGAATGAGGCTAGTGGCATTTTGGCCATGACAAAGGTCTTTCATTTGGACCATGAGATTGGTGCACAAGATACACATGAGGAGATTTAGGGTGTATTGGATCGGTTCATAGAGATTGCAGATGACAGAGTAGGGGATGACATTATCCACTACAGAGTTCATGCATGCCTAGTCCCTGAGTCTTCACTTAGGGAGAGGATCATGAGGGTGAGGCATGACCCATATTTGGCAGGGCATTCTTAGTACCTGCACGAGTATGAGGCACTGCAGAGGGAAGAGCTATTTTCCAGAGAGGTGCTTAGATCCCATTGGTTACTTGAGCACATTGATCGTTATTGGGATAACAAATTCCTTGATGCAGTTTGGCAAGAGCCAGGTAAATTAGTTGGCTCAGAGTTGATTCCTAGTACTTGGTTTCTACTAGAGACTTTTATGGGGACTCCGATGATTATTAGCATGGCACAACAACAGACAGTAGGATTTGGTTTTGATGGACTTCCTATTTGGTGGTGGGATCTATGCATTCATCTGAGTGATGGATTGCTTCAGATTGTAGGGATGATCGACAGAGTTGCAACGGTGATCAGTCTGCTATATTTTTGGGATGTAAGTGGAGAGGTTGAAACTTTTTCTTTATGGTAGAGCAGGCGTTCTTTTCTGGTATTCATAATTGAGTCTGACAGTGATAAAAGTGAGAAAACCATCTCCGTTTCTCATAGTTTATTCTTGGGATGCTTAGGCGGGTATGCATGGAGGAGTGGTCTTTTGAGAAGTTTGCGCAGCTTATGATTGCTTGGCTCATGAGGGGTAGTCAGACGGATTCTTGTGTTGGCACCCAATAGACCAATGCTATGGGTAAAGCGTGTTTCATGTCTGACAGGATAGTGTGGGACCGTGGTGACTATACCATTTGCGGGCAACTTTGAGATAGGTTCACAGATATACCGAGTATGCAGACAAGGTATGGCATCCAGATTGTTATGATCAGAGTGGCACAATGTCAACATAATAGTCCCTTTCAGAGATTAGCTTGGGACCTTCGGATTTCAGTGTTATACAGTTCAGTAGTTGTCACAATGGCGAGAGCCAATTTTTGCTTTCATGAGTTTGGTTCCATAGTGGAGGAGTTCACTGAAGGGTTGAGCAAGTTGTTGCAGCGTCAGGATGTTCTGCTTATCGGCAACATTCAGGAGTATTCATATGTCAGTAGCCTGTCGAACCATGAATTGAGCGAAGGATGCTTCACCTCTTCCAGATTGGTTTGGGACCCTGGGTCATTTCCAGTTTCTGTAATGTCCCTTTTTGAAATTTCATTAAATGACCATTTTTTTCACTTTTTCCCCAATTTCGACCTTTAACTAGTTTTGATGTCTAGACCTCCAAATTGACCCAAATGCTCCCAAATTTTCTCAGAAGGTACATGACTGATATTAGAACTTAAATATGATGTTCAGGGATGTTTTATGACCCCTCAATTACTTCTGCAAACTTGTTTAATGTTCTCTTCAAAGTAGGAGTCTTTACTAGCAAATTGGGGCTCCAATTCCCCTTGGGTAATTGCCGGAAATTGCTTCTTAAATGGTCCCAAAGTCACTCGAATTTCTGAACAGAGGCAAGGGATGTGTAAGGGACATTTTTAAAGTCTCATATGCATCATGGTTCAGTTTATACACTCTGTTATGACTCTTTCTAAAAAACTCCCAAATCACAATTTCGACCCTTGGGGAAAATGCACCAAATCTTCTCCCAATGCAATACAAATGAGTAAAATGGCTTCCAATGCTTAAGTATTGAACATGAGACTTGAAATACACATTAATGACACTCCATTCCTCATACATTTATCAGAGATACATTCCTCCATTCAAAATAATAAGCATTACCATAGCATATATCGAAATAGAGTGGAAATGGTCATTGTTTGCTCATTAAAAGTCATTTTGACGTATAACTCTTGGGTATTTCGACTTGAAACTTTCTGAGAATGAATAATAGAGCATATTTAACTGATTACAATCATAAATAGATCAGGAAGAGCTCTCCCAAAGAGTACATGAGCTCACCCAAGGCGCAATCCCTCCATGAGCATGAATATGCTAAGAAAACTAGAAATGGTTGAGAGAAAGTGCTGCAATAGAAGAATCCACATGTTTACCTGTAGCTTACACTTGCAAATAAGACTCCATTAAATATCCATGAAAGACCTGAGTGGCCTCTCCAAACACGAACTTGGATGGGAATCTTTTACTCTTGAAATTGGCGGATGGGAATCTTTTACTCTTGAAATTGGCTAAGGCAAGAAAAGTAGTCATCCACTAGCTCTCACAATTCACAAATGACAATTTCTCAAATGATCAAAAGCTCTTCTCTTGGTTGCTTCCTGTATTTAATAAACATCCTTAGCCTTCTAAGGTTCCCAATTCATCCACAAACTCAAGCCAATTCGAATTAGGGTGTGTGCTCATGATTTGCCATGTGTCCTCCCTTTCCTAGCCTTCCACCTTCCCCAAATTTGAGTTGGAGCCCATTGAGCTTCCCCAACTCTCATGAGAGCTCTCCTAGATGCTCTATTTCGACTTGACATGTTAGATATGTCAGATTTCAACTTTCAGATCTGATTTGTGTCATAAGTGTCATAGCATCTTCATCATTATTGTCATAGAGCTAGGAAAACTAGTCCAAGTGTCTCACTAGCTCCAAAATGACTCTTCCTCTCCCATGTAAGTTACATTTCCTCCCAAATTCAACCTATGATGCATATGGCCAAGTGTATTATACTTCTAACTCATCCAAGAACCTTTAGGCTTCCCATGGATTCGAAATCGCAAGAGGAGGATGCCATTTGGTCCAAATTTCTAGCTTGTGTGGGCCCTACTGTCTCCATGTGTCTCCATGCTCCATTGCCACTTCAATTTTCTTTTGTATTTATTTATTACGCTACATTATTAAATATTTATCCCATTCTAATGTCTAAACATCATTTATTAGCTTCCCTATTAAAATTTCAAATGTATCCATCCAACCTAGGGAACTAGTAGGATTGATGGAATTGTCCTGCTATGCATTTATTTGAATGGGGACATTACAGACCTTTCCACCCAAGATTGCTTGTCCTCAAGCAATTTCAGATTTGGATGCTGCAAAATCTTCTCTTCTTCCCATGTGGCATCTTCACTTGGTAGATCCTTCGGTTGTACTAAGTATTCTTTGATAGTTCTACTTCTCAATATCCTTTCCCTTGTCTTCAAAATCTTTTCCGGAACAAGTGTGAGCTAACGTTCATCATCCAAAGGAGGAAGTATTTCTGAAGTGACAATTTGCTGTCCAAGAGCCTTTTTGAGACAAAAAACATGAAATACATTATGGATTTTACTCCCTTCTGGAAGTTCCAATTCATATGCTACTTCCCCAATCTTCCGAACTATCTTGTATGGGCCATAGTATCTTGGTTTTAGCTTTTTTACCCCATTCTTTTTTATAGATGTTTGTTTGTATGGCTGCAACCTCAAATATACTAAATCATTAACCTGAAAGGTCCTTTCTTCTCTATGTCTATCTGCATATTGGTTTTGCTGATTTTGGGCAACCTACAAATTGTCTTTCAATAGCTTTAAAATTTCTTGGCTCTTTTCCACCCAATCTTTAGTTTTTGGAGCTCTACTATCACCAAAGATCATCTCAACAAAGATAAGTGCATCATAGCCATATAATGCTTTGAAAGGAGACATCCCTATTGACATATGAAAAGTGGTGTTGTAGCAAAACTCGCCCAAGTGTAGCCATTTTGCCCATGCTTTTTGCTGCTCTCCTACATCGTTGCTTAGGTACTCTTCCAACCATAGATTCACCTCCTCTGTTTGTCCATCAGTTTGTGGATGATAGCTTGTACTTGGAGTCAACTGAGTTCCCACCAATCTAAAAAGTTCTTTCCAAAAAGCACTCATGAATCTACTATCTCTATCACTTACAATGCTCTTGGGGAGCTCATGCAATCTGAAGATTTCTTTGAAAAAATTATCAGCCACTTGTGCAACACTAAAAGATGATGTAACAACAAAGAAATGAGCAAATTTTGTCAATCTATCCACTACTACATATATGTAATCCTTACCCAAAGATTTGGGCAAACCGATGATGAAATCCATTGAGAAACTATCCCATTTTTGCTTTGGAATTGGCAATAGTTGCAATAAACCAGCTGGGCATGTAAGTTATGATTTGTTTTGCTGACATACCTTACATTCATTCACATATTTCTGTACATCTTCCTTCAGCCCCTTTCGAAAGAATCTTTGCCTCAATTGCCTGTAAGTTTTGAAGATCCCTGGATGGCCGGCTAGTGGGGAATCATGTGCTTCTTGCAATCTTTTGTACCTCGGATTTGAATCTTGAACCAAATAAATTCTGCCCCTATAATATATCAGCCCATTCATAATCCTATAGTTATCATCCCCCTTGATTCCATCTAACACATCACAAGCAAATTTATCTTTGGCATATTCAACTAGTAACATATTTTTCCAATCTTTAGCAATGCCTATGAGAGAAAAAGAAGGTCTTCGAGATAATGCATCTGCTACAATGTTATTCTTCCCTTTCACATATTCAATATCAAAATCATAAGCTTGAATCTTGCTTACCCACTTTTGTTGCCTTTCATTTAGATCCTTATGGGTGAGGAAGTGCCTTAGTCTATTGTGGTCAGTTTTCACCACAAACTTGTTTCCTACCAAGTATTGTCGAAACTTGGCAAATGCATGCATGATGGCCAACATTTCTTTGTCATATATGGAGTAAGGTTTTTCATGAGGCTGCAATTTTCTGCTCTCAAAGGCTATAGGGTGTTGGCCTTGCTTTAGGACAAGCCCTATTCTTTCACCTGAAGCATCACATTCAACAACAAAAAGCTTAGAAAAATCAGGTAATGCAAGTATGGGACAACTACTCATTACCTCTTTCATTTTTTGGAAGGCCTTTTCAGCCTCTTCATTCCACTTGAAAGCATCTTTCTTAGTCAAATCAGTGAGTGGAGAAGTCAACTTGAAGAACCCTTTCACAAAATTTCTATAATAGGTGCATATTCCAATGAAGCCTCTTAATTCGGTGATGGCCATTCTAAGATAGCCCTCATTTTTTTCATGTGTACTTTCACTCCTTGCCCAAGATACAATAGTTCCTTCATCCCAAATTCACATTTAGACATCTTAGCGAACAAGGATTGTTCTTGCAAAGTTTTCAACACAATCTCTAGATGCTGCAAGTGCTCTTCCCACGTTTTACTGTAAATGATAATATCATCAAAGAAGACCAAAACAAACCTTCTAAGCTGCTTGCAAAAGATTCTATTCATGCATGCTTAAAGTGTGGCTGGAGCATTGGTTAACTCAAATGGCATGACAAGAAACTCAAAGTGACCATAATGACATCGAAAAGCAGTCTTTTGCACATCTTCTTCCTTCATTCGAATTTGGTGATAACCTGATCTAAGGTCAATTTTGGAGAAATATTTGGATCCAAATAGCTCATCCATGAGCTCATAAATCCTAGGAATATGATAGATATTATTGATGGTCTTCTTGTTCAAAGCTCTAAAATCTATACACATCCTTAAGGTTCCATCTTTTTTCTTTACCAACACTACTGAAGAAGCATAAGGGCTAGAGCTTGGTCTAATGAGTCCCAACTCTAAGAGTTCTTGGATGGCCTTCTTAATGTCATCTCTGAATCTCTCAGGATGTCTATAAGGTTGTTGATGTATTTGTAACTTCAGAATGTATTTACTTATATTGTACCTTGATGTTCCTATCGGGAGAATCATTTGTATTTCATTATACCCCAATGTTCCTATTGGGAGAGTCATTAATATAACAAAGTCATGTAAAGTCAATGAGGTTAACCCTCCGTTGTAAGTCGGGGCAATAGTCCCCACAATTGAGTTGAGGTTAACCCTCCGTTGTAAGTCGAGGCAATAGTCCCCACAATTGAGTTGAGGTTAACCCTCCTTGTTGATCAGGGGGGCAAAGTCCCCACAGTTGAGAGGCACTAGGGTTATTAGACTTTCCTAGAGATGTCGACCCTGGTAAGTAATTGTCAAAGTCGGAAACTAGTATAAATAGAGAGTGAGACTCTCTATTTGTCACATACACTCACTCAACTGGGGCGCATGAGTGAGAGGAATTGCTGGCACAAGTGAAAGAGATCAGCTGTTGGAGATCATTTTTATGTCTTTGGGTTTTACTGCTGCCATTGGTGCTCATTCTATCTTTGAGGAAGTTGCAGGGTTTTCTCCTTTATGGTTTCCTCGAGAAAAATTCTTTGTCCCGTCTCTTGTGATTATTGCTGTGCATGTTATTCTCTAACAAACTCTAGATCAGCCAGCTCCGTAACCAGGACATACACCTCAAATCGGTAAGATCTAATATTTTGCTATTTACATTTGAGGTTCTCATTTCAAAATGACTAATCGCACCAGCTTGATAACAAGCTTGGTGAAACTGACAACTTCCAAGCATGAAAGTATTGGATGTCACTGGTTCTTGAAGAAAATGAAGTGGACACCTACATAAGTGGAAAGGTTCCAGTTCCAGAGGGATATGAGGCTAAAAGCCTTACACAAGAAGAACTTGGTTAAGGTCAAGAAGATCATTGCTGATTCAAACAAAGATCACTTTATACCACAAGTGTCTTCCCTGAAAGACACCTAAACAGATGTTTGATTCCTTGACCAAGCTATTTGAAGGGAAGGACATAAATTGGAAGATGACTTTGAGAAACCAGTTGAAGATTATAAAGTTCCAGAATGTAGAGACCATACAGTCATACTTTACAAGGGTCTCTCAAATCAAAGAACAACTTCAAGCAGTGGATGAAGAAGTAGAGAATGAAGAAATTGTGATAATTACCTTGAATGGCCTCCCAGGATCATGGGATTCATTCATTTAAGTAATGTGTGCCAGAAGGAAGTGATTACTTTCAACAGATGCTGGGAAGAGTGCACACAAGAAGAAGCCTGACTCATATTAAGAGAAGAGAAGATAGGAGCAATTGAAAATCAAGCTCTCAGGATTCAAAGAAGATCCCTCAAGCGATGAGGAATACGGATGACTCAATTCTTGAAGAACCTCTTATCCATCTTAGGATTTGGATAAGAAATGATGCTGTTATAGATGAAGAAGATGATGAAGCTGAAAGAAGGAGTCTACCCACGAAACAAATAAAGATAAGTATTCAATTGTGATTTCATGATATTGTTTTGTTATGCATTTGTTTATATTCAGTTGATGTGTTATGCATGATAGAATGTTTGCATTAATGACAATATACTACTAATATGCATGTGATGGGTAAGTAGCTCATGGTGCTATACAACTCTCCATTACTACTTATCTAGAATGAAACCTCTTTGCTAACATATTGGATTAGTGCACAATCTCAATGTTGTCCTGGTAGAGATGAAAGGCATCTAGAAATTTTTTGTGAGATATGGATAAATGTTGTATTGGCTAAAATAGTTGCATGATTACATCTTTATGCAAAAGAATTTTTCATTACGAATATACCTTATGAAATGTTTCTAACCATACAACTAATGCATTTGACTTGTAGGAAAGATTGCGTACAATCGCCTACAAGAAAAGAAGGATGAGACTTGTTTCGAAGAACAAGTGACGACAGTTCAATAAAGAATCCAAGATGAAGAATAATATGACGATACTTTTAAAGAAAGAAAGAGGCCTCAAAAACACTCTAGTTATGTGACACTGTTGAGTGACATCCTTAATGCAGAGCCTTCTAGCTATGAAGAAGTAGCCAAGAAGAAAGGGAAGGCGAATACCAATTCAAGAAGAATGATGTCTAGGATGCGGTATCGAGACCTGAAGGGAAGTCCGTAGTGGATCTGCAAGATCCAGCATGCAGTAGATGGAAACATCGTGGGATACAAGGCAAGATTCGTAGCACGAGGCTTCTCACAGAAAGAAGGCATAGACTACGAAGAGACATTTGCATCCAGTGGGAGTTGAGGCACATGACAGGCAGATCTCTAGTCAAGCTCATTTTGGAGATCTCTAGTCAAGCTCATTGCATCTTTTAATGTAGTGGGCTCGTGGGCTTTGACCAAACCTTTTAAGGGTTTAGCCAAACCTTTAGCGAACAACAATACTAACCTTCTCATAAACACATCTGCCACCTTGACCGATAATTTTTGAAATTCCATCATATAATTAGTCGGAGTCCCAACTTGCTTCAATTGTGCTAGTTCTTTGAAAGACAATTCAAGATCTTTTTGCTCAAATCTCTCTAGTACCCTGTCAATAAATTCCCCATATGTGTTAACCTGATCATGACCCAAAGTCTTCAGGCCATGGAACCACAATTCATTGGCATCTCCTTCCAAGTGCAATATGGTATTTTTTAAGGCATCTTCTTCCACCATTGGATTCAGCTGAAAATACACATCTGATTTTTGCACCCAAGTGTTAGCAGAACTTTGAGAGGAACCATCAAAAGTAGGGAGTGGCACTTTACTAATGGCACAATTTAAGTCTTTATTTTTGTATAGAGACTTATTATCTTCCTTCTTTTTGAGTTTGTTTGTAGCAAGAAAGTATTGATCAAATGGTACACTTCTTTTACAATCTTCATCCAATTTATCCCATTGTTTTGCCATTGTAGCAAGTTCAAGTTGAATGTTAGGCTCTTCTTTGGGTACAAGAAATTTAGGTGCAGTAGGCCTTGGTGTGCTCTGAAATTCATGGGGTCTATTATGGGGTCCTATTCTTGAAAAAATATGCTCACCCATTGTCTTCTTTTCTTCTGATTCTGAACTACTGCTATCTCCCATTACTCCTAATTTGCTTCCAAATTGGCTAACCAACAATTCAAATCCTTTCATAAGTTGTTGGTTCATGTTCTTGGTTATGTCATCAAATAGAGGTTGTATGAGTTTAATATATTCCACCTTTCCCTAATCAGTGTATTCCTTCCCCTCGCTAGTCATAGTTTCAGCGGAATGCACTTCTTCTTCTACTACTTCTTCAACAAAAACACCTTCAACTTCAGGATCCAAGGGTGGTGGCTTATTGCTTTGACTCTTTGTTAAGGCCATTAGGTGCCAAGACCATGCTCTGATACCACTTGTAATGTCCCTTTTTGAAATTTTATTAAATGACCATTTTTTCGCTTTTTCCCCAATTTCGACCTTAACTAGTTGTGATGTCTAGACCTCCAAATTGATCCAAATGCTCCCAAATTTTCTCAGAAGGTACACAATTGATATTAGAACTTAAATATGATGTTCTGGGATGTTTTATGACCCCTCAATTACTTCTTCAAACTTGTTTTAATGTTCTGTTCAAAGTGGGAGTCTTTTCTAGCAAATTAGGGCTCCAATTCCCCGTGGGTAATTGCCGGAAATAGCTTCTCAAATGGTCCCAAAGTCACTCGAATTTCTGAACAGAGGCAGGGGATGTGTAATGGACATTTTTAAAGTCTCATATGCATCATGGTTCAGTTTATACAGTCTTCTATGACTCTTTCCAAAACAACTCCCAAGTCACAATTTTGACCCTTGGGGAAAATGCACCAAATTTTCTCCCAATGCAATAAAAATGAGTAAAATGGTTTCCAATCCTTAAGTACAGAACATGAGACTTGAAATACACATTAATGACAGCCTATTCATCATACATTTATCAGAGATACATTCCTCCATTCGAAATAATAAAGCATTACCATAGCATATATCGAAATAGAGTGGAAATGGTCATTGTTTGCTCATTAAAAGTCATTTTGACATACAACTCTTGTGTATTTCAACTTGAAACTTTCTGAGAATGAATAATAGAGCATATTTAACTGATTACAATCATAAATAGATCAGAAAGAGCTCTCCCAAAGAGTACTATTATCACCAACCTTATAGCTGCTTGTGCAAGATGGATCCAAGATGGATGGTAGAGGAACAAGCAACTAAGGAGGTGGAACCCAGACTCCCTAGACTCCCAAAGAGATGGTTGTCACTCCAATCAAAGCAGTCTTCGCTTTATGTTGTCCGAGTCCAAGACAACAATGGGGGAGACCCAGATCTGCTCCCGATAGGAGAGATCAGACCTAGACACCAGATCAGATCAAAACAAACTTTGAGGTACGTAAGGTGTAAGGTGTTCAGGAAATCTAGATCTATAGTAGGATTCAATAGATGGAACAGGAGTTCAACAGTATATTGGTTGATCCAAAGCAGTAATTGGATGACCTTTGGGGGAAAGGGTTAGATCTAGGGTTTTTGTACTAGCAACTAAAGAAGATGATTTCTGCCTTGGGAAGCGTAACCGAGGCAGGATGGGCAGGAAAAAAGTCGGGACCGTCTAGTACCTGGCTGACAGACTCAATGAAGAAGGTGAACAGGTGTGATTGTCTGAGTCATCAAGGAACAACCAATTTCAAGGGGAAAGGTCAATTCAGGGCTAGCGCTTAGGATGGGAGATCAGTGCCTTTCGTGCATTGGGCAATGGAGTCAGTATACACCTAGCGTTGAGGTGAACCCACCTAGGGTAGACCCTGATCTGTGGACCCAGATAAGTGTTTTGGTCCGGATGGCTCAGTTTGGGCAGAAATTCAGTCAAGGAATGCTAGCGCTAGGGTTGGATGGGACAAATCTGTAGATCTGAGGCCACCAACAGACAACTAGCTCAACGTTGAAGGTGAAATGGGACTAGGAGGGGCTGATCTACACACTTGGTTCAGAGAAAATTGGAAAAAGTCGGATCCTTAAAAAGTCAAAGTTGATGATTGAGGCTGAGAGGGTGAAAAACTGATTTCTTCAGATCTAGGGCAAGCAGGCTGGATCTAGCTCAACGTTAGGGGTGATCTGGAGTGCTTAGGACTTGATCTATCAGCCTAGCCTGTCAGATTTCGGAAACAGTAAACTCTGGAAATGTCCAGTTTTTCAGTGATGGCGCTAAGGTTGTTTTCAGTCTAAAACTCAGATCTAGGTCACACTGTCATGAATCTAGATAGCGTTGGGGGTGATTTGGACTGTGTGAGACCCGATCTATCAGTCTATGAAGTCGAAAATCAGAAAAAGTCAAAACCCTAGCAGGTCAAATTTTTAGTGGGGGCACTATGCAGTTTTCAGACTAAAATTCAGATCTAGGTCAAACCAACAGGAATTTGACCAGCGTTGCAGTAGATTCAGTGAAAGGGAGGCCCGATCTATGAATCCCAGCAGTGGTTTGGCCAAAGATCGAACGGTTCTCGCATTTAGTATTTTTTAAGGGTTTTTTAGTATTTTAAGGATTTTCAAAAAAATGGAAGAAAAACATGTACAATGGATTTAGATCTGTTAAAGAGAAGAGAATTACCTGTTGGATCGTACCTGGAAATGCTTGTAGAAGTCTTAACAGCGATGATCCTTGCTATCTCGATCAATTTTGGAAGATCCACGTGATTTCTATGATGGATGTAAGCCCCAAGCCACCAATGCGCCCCCTACCCTGCATGAGCAAACGCCAACAATATCAAATTTGCTAAGACAAGATAAAGAAACCAAATGCTATATGAAAGTAAAAAGAAGTAGTCATAGATCACAATAACACTAATGAAAACCCCGTGATCCAAGACGACAATAACTGAACGAGTTGAGGTCCCCCTGCAAAAACGCTCCAGCCAAAACGCCCTGCTGTAGACAAGACAATGATAGCAGAAAAAATATAGATCTCACATGAATTTCCACAATGCTAGGAAGTAGAAGACTATCCAATCACCATTTGAGAACATCAAATGCAAAGCAAATCCAGAAAATATCCACCGAAAAACTTTCTATTATTAGGTCCAAGAGCCAAAGACCCCTTACAAATGAGAAGCTCTTTCCTTTAAATAGAAATGAGAGAACCACAATCATAACCGAATCCTAACCACTTTCAAAACGAGTGGCTAAGATTAAAAGATAAAATGTTCTAATCAATGGTTGAGATGAGCTCAGCATACAATACATTGATCAATATAACTATAAAGTACCTCAGCATACAATACATTGATCAATATAACCATAAAGTACCAAAGTGGACTAAATCACCCATCAAAAGGGTGCCTCACTCAACAAGAAATAAATGAAGCACATGGTGGGTCCATGGAGTGTTAACTAACTTCCTATGGGTGCTCCATGGCACAATAAAATAATATAACATTTTAATTCTTTGACTTTGTACCTCCTTGAGGAAATCGTGAGCCTCCCAAAAGCTCCAGAAAATAATATAAAAATGCCCAAAAAATAGGTGTGGGCCCAATCAAGTGCTGCAACTACTGGAGAAGGTGCAGAGGACATCACTCTCATCATCATGATTCATCCCATGTCATTTCCTTGCCCTAGTAGCCCAAATCGATTTCTTTAATAGCCATTTAATCATTTTTTAATTTGCCTCGGGAAACGTGAACCTGCTAAAACAACCTCCTAGGGTGCCTGCGTTATCAAACTGAGCCCACCAGGCTCTCTGGGATGGGGGTAGTATGGTACAAACAAGTGGTTGCACCCCTATGTTCCATGCAACGCCCTAGGAGATCCAAATAAAACATCTCCCTGCTTAGACACATCATCCTGTGAAGCAAAACTGCATCAGAAAGGCAAAATGAGCATGATCATCTTTGCAAGTGCCCGGAACTGAAAATAAACCGTCTCACTAGACTCAGAGAGTCCAAATCCATCTAGGGTGTATACTCATACCCCTCTCAGGTCTCTACCTGATCGTCAAACATATCCAATAGACAATATAACCATCTGTAAATGATCAGATAACAATAATATAACTCATACTGCCATCCATCTGCTGCAAGTGCTACAAGGCTAAGACATGCTCTACAAATCATTTAAGCAACAATCACAACAAGTAGTAGTCATTTCACTGGCGGTGTATCAACCAAATACATATATAGGGCTTTATTTATTATTACTCAGACTAGACTTTCAGGACTATACTTACTTCATAGTTGTAGTTAATTTGCTAGTGAAGGGTGAAGGATGAAATTGACAAGGCTAAGGAAAAGGATGACTTCCTACTTAACATCATGACACTTTGGATATGAAAAGGAAAAACTCACTAAAACCAATGTCAGACAAACAACAACACAAGGAATGGCAGTGCCTCACAAATGGTTGAGTTGTTTAGAAAGTGCTTATTCAACTTAGGCATCATGCCTACATCAAGCTTGATACAGTTTCATTAGGATCATCAATTTTATTTCCATGGCCTTTTTGGCCTATATGACCCTTTGGGACTTTACCAGTGCTTAAAAGCACAACTAATCGCAGCTTTCATCTGGGACATATTCAAATTTATAAGGTCAGCATATATTTAACCATTGCTTTTTGGACCTTTTCTTATACCCTTAAAGGGGTATTTTAGCATTTCATTGCTCTTGCCCTCTTTACATATGTTAAGAAACACGGTTTTAGCATTTTCATTTTCTATGGGCGCATATATAACATTTCCAATACAGGTATTACATGAGCTTTCGGTTTTAGCCAGCAACATCTCAAGTGATCAGGAGGAGTTCTGCACAGTGCCAAACATCGGGACAACCGACCAGAATGATTTAGGCATACCATCCAACTCACCAAAGGCAAGTTTTGTCACCAACTCAGAGCTGAGACACAATATAAATAGGGAGGCTTGTCCAACAAAGGTTCTAGTGGGGGAAAAGGTCCTCCATGCCATAAGTCAAGAAGTCAGTCGAGTTGAAAACTAAATTGGAAGGTAATGGATGGGTGGAAATAGTGAATGATGAAGCCAACACTAGCAAGCCAAAACAATGGTGGGAATGACTACCTCTATTTTCCCTAAGGAGGGTAAAACCAATGAGTATAGGTCAGGAACTTCCAAGTCTAAGTAGGGACATCAATACATAATACAAAATACATCCAGGTCCATATAATTATGACCGCCAGATCATGACACCACATGTTAATACATGTCACAAAAATGAGTATAAGAGCAATGATAACCATAACACAATATAAAAAGTTGAGTCATAATCATGCATATAATCCATTTGAAACATCATCTGTCCAATGAGAAAGCACTGATATAAAACTGGGCATCAATAACTGCTTTATAATGACTAAATGGCTACATCAGTCCTCAAATCTGAGTGTCCTGAAACTCAGTCCTGACATGGGAGAGTACAATAGTCCACCAATACAATAATGATCCATCAAAATTGCTCATATCAACATCTCATATGTAAAAAATCTGGTTGAAAAATGTACTGTCTGAAAAATAGAATATGGTAGCTTGGCTACTTTATATGTGATAACAACTTAACAAGTACATGAGCTCACCCAGGGCACAATCTCTCCATGAACAAGAATATGCAAAGAAAACTGGAAATGGTTGAGAGAAAGTGCTGCAATAGAAGAATCCACATGCTTTCCTGTAGCTTACACTTGCAAATAAGACTCCATTAAATCTCCATGAAAGACCTGAGTGGCCTCTCCAAACACCAACTTGGATGGGAATCTTTCACCCTTGAAATTGGCTAAGGCAAGAAAACTAGTCATCCATTAGCTTTCACAATTCACAAATGACAATTTCTCAAATGATCAAAAGCTTTTCTCTTGGTTGCTTCCTGTATTTTATAAACATCCTTAGCCTTCTAAAGTTCCCAATCCATCCACAAACTCAAGCCAATTCGAATTATGGTGTGTGCTCATGATTTGCCACGTGTCCTCCCTTTCCTAGCCTTCCACCTTCCCCCAATTTGAGTTGGATCCCATTGAGCTTCTCCAACTCTCATGAGAGCTCTCTTGTATGCTCTATTTTGACTTGACATGTCAGATTTCAGCCTTCAGATCAAATTTGTGTCATAGCATCTTCATCATTGTTGTCATAGAGTTAGGGAATCTAGTCCAAGTGTCTCACTAGCTCCAAAATGACTCTTCCTCTCCCATGTAAGTTACATTTCCTCCCAAATTCGACCTATGATGCATATGGCCAAGTGTATTATCCTTCTAACTCATCCAAAACCCTTTAGGATTCCCATGGATTTTAAATTGCAAGAGGAGGATGACATGTGGTCCAAATTTCTAGCTTGTGTGGGTCCCATAGTCTCCATGTGTCTCCATGCTCCATTGTCACTTGAATTTTCTCTTGTATTTATTTAATAAGCTACATTATTAAATACTTATCTCATTCTAATGTGTAAACATCATTTATTAGCTCCCTTATTAAAATTCCAAATGTATCCATCCAACCTAGGGAACTAGTATGATTGATGGAATTGTCCTGCTATGCATTTATTTGAATGGGGACATTACAGTTTCCGTCTGGTTCATTGAAGGGAGCATCAGGTTGTGGTGGCATTGCTTGAGGACACAATCTTTGGGAAGGGAGGATCATGATGTCCCCTTCCACTGACTAGGATGACATGATGATTGGTAGCTTATCTAACCCCATAGGCTAGAGATAGTGAATGCAAGGGGGTCATTACTATTGTTGCTTAGCTTGGAAAATATGTCTTAATTTTAAAAAGTGACTAATAGTTGTTAGGTGGTATTGGGCGTTCCATGGTATTGCCCATGGTACAGAGCTCTAAAAGAAGATAAATGGATAAGAACACCTCACTTGTGGATAGGTTGATTTGATTTGATCCCTTGGAGATGTGTTTGGCAAAGGAGAGTTTTCTTTTGGGGTTGGTAAACTCCATCCATCCATTGTGGTTTAGTTTCAATGGTGAGATATCCACCCTAGTTAGACAAGGAGGAGTATCTACCCAAGGTCTTCACTTGAGCTTCGTCTTGGAGAGGGTTTGGACTCTGGAGGGCAGGAGTTAACCCTTCTGCAGTTTGAGGAGGAAACTCCATCTATTGAGGAGGCTGTGACATCACTTCCAAGTTTATTTATTTGTTGAGTATTATTAGAACTTTGTAGTTGCTATAGCAACCATTAGTTACTTACATTGTCTATCCATAATAAAATTTCTAGTTTGTCTCTCTTTCATTATTCATGTGCTTGGTTACTTTCAAATTGTTTGATGAAATGGCTATTTGAAGATACATGCAAAGTATTGAAAGAAGGTCAATGTAAAGTTGCAAATTGTTTGACAAAATCTCACAATCAAACCACAAACGTTGCGTGTATTATCATAGGGTATATTACAAAATATATGTTCAAATACAAGAACTAGAACTACAATCAAGATTCTATGCACCACCAGTTGATGGGATGGTACTAGGTGGATATGGTTCTAGGTGCAGAATGGTTGATACAATTGGACATTTTACCAACAACCTTGAAGAGCAGTTTATGGAGTTTAAATGGCAAGGCCAATAGTTTAAGTTATATGGTATTGAAGGGAGTAGTCTTAAGAAAGATGAATTACCATTAATGACAAAAATCTAGAAAGCCCACACGAACACACATCAACGGAAGTGTTGCCGCCTTTAACACACCTCGGAGGGAACTTCTCAGAAATCTTCAAGCCACTCGGTGTGTCCTTGGGGGCAAGTATCTACTCAAGGCTGTCACATTGTTCTTGACTCCTTCGTTTAGGCCAACTACGAAGCTAAGGGGGGTAGACCCTATTTAGTTGCTAAGGCTGTTAAGGCTTAACGATGATGATTTAGTTGTTTAGGAGTTTTGTTAAAAAAAACAATTGAACAAGATATTGCAATAGAAATAACTAAAACACAATAGCATATAGATTAACATGTGATATGTAAAGCACACAGAAGCAGATGATTGTAAAATGTAAAA
Source organism: Pseudotsuga menziesii (assembly GCA_001517045.1). Lineage (NCBI taxonomy): Eukaryota > Viridiplantae > Streptophyta > Pinopsida > Pinales > Pinaceae > Pseudotsuga > Pseudotsuga menziesii. The sequence goes on along the minus strand of LPNX010093396.1, from coordinate 1,070,671 downwards.
CCAGTGCCAATGGAGTCCAAAAATAAAGAGTGGTGTTGTATTGTCGAAAGAAATTGTTTTGCAAGTGCTCTTGGTCAATTTTAAATTAATATGGAGATGAGTTGATTAACTTGTGGAGGAAGGCAACTCCAGATATAGCCGAAGGTACAAGGAGTATGTCCAAAACCCTTATCCGATGCGGCTCCCTACAAGAAATATGTGGGCTGGTTGGAGTCTCGGAGACGTGTTCAATGCTGCACCAACAAGGGTGTAGCCTAACGGTGTTTCGAGGTCACCATCCAGTTGTTCCTGCTTTCTTTGTGGATTTTGCCACCGCAACAAATCAAATTGAGGCATTGGATTTTTGCCTGGGGAGGTTATCTGAGGTGTGAAAACTAATTAATCTAGTCACCCACGTTGATTTTGATGCATCCAACTGTTCAGATGAACCGCAGCGGTGCAAAGCATACACAACATAGTCTTGTCGATTTTAAAGATTTTAAAGATTGTGTTTGTTTGTTAAAAATGAAAAAATTAACCTCCAAGAATCTCTTTCGATTCAAATGAATCTTAATTGGGAAAGCAAGGAGGGGTAAATTTTAAACTAGAAGTAAAAAAAAAACTAACACAAAGTACTGAAAGAAGAGATGGTTTTCTAATTAAGCCTACCACACATCTCTTTCCCCTTTCGGGTAACTCGGGAAGTCGTGGGGCTAGTATTTGTGTTACTCTTGATCAAGTAAAGATATAAAATGAATGCACATATCAACTATACTTTTCTGCAAAAGAAACTAAGCTAAACAAGCAAAACATGAAAAAAGGCACCAACACGGATCCCCCCCGGGGGAATGGGGAGTGGGCTCTTTAGAGCCCACTCAAAAGATTTTATTATGCTAGGTTACAATGCTTGTTAGAAAATGCCACTTAGTTCTTATAGAAGATGAACCCAAGGGCTTTCAAAACTCTCGAAAAGTGGTAGCAGAAGAAGGGGACACTCCTGGGGAGCTCCGGATGGCCCGAATGTCAGTTTTCACGCAGCACTTCCTCCTCTTTTTGGACGGAACTGCTAAAAACTAGCAAGCTTTTATCAGTAGAAAGTGGCCAAAAACATTTTGGAAGTGTCTTTAAACAACACGCAAAAATTTGTAAAAAACTGCTAAGTTAAAACTATAAAAAAGATGCAAAAATTAACCAAGGAAAGGAAACTTTCCTTGGGATCTTGGCTTGCTTTTTGGGCAGCCAATAACATTAAGCATTTAGATTGCAAGATTTGACTTTAGACTTTAAAGAAAGACTATTTTATGCAAGCTAGAAATTTTCCTTAATATGCTTTGCGAAAAATAAACCACCTTATGCAGATCTGCCCTTGAAAATGTAAAACATTAGATCTAAAATTTAAATACTTGCAAACGAGATCTAAAGAAAGTTTCTAACTTTAATCGTGATAGATCTACATAAGCAAGGAATGTAACCAAGGGATAAATTGATTTTTAAGAAGAGAAAGAGATTGAGAAAAGAGCTTGTTGTCGCGAAAGATTTGCTCAAAGACTTCATAGTGGGATGCTGAGGGTCTATGCTATTGGAGATTGTTGGAGATTGAGTGGAGTCAAACTAGATCCACACTTCCTCCAAACAGGATGCCTTGAAACTCAATCACAAACTTGCATACCCGTGAGATCTTGAAAACATATATAAAAGGAGACTAAAATAGCATGGAAATAAACTTATTTGTCATGCAAATATTTGATCTCTAAGCTTACATGAATAAATGTAGAATTTTCAGCACTCACCCAACCCAGTTTCCGACTTTGTTTAAAACATTGTTTAATGCCCAACCCAATTTATATTTCTGCTGCAAATTAGATTTTGCTCATAAACAATATAGGACTGAAATACAAGAATAATTTCTACAACTTTTTTATGAGAAGCAAATAAAACACATTCATACATAAATTTAAGACACGATATTTTTGGTCCAATGACCCAGGAAAAACCCCAACCTCTGGGGAAAACTTGTGAGAGAGAAATCTTTATTTATCTTGAAAAATTACAGCAGTAGACAAAAGAAAATATCAGCCCAACTTATCTCAACTGGGAGGGAAAAAATTCTACCTCGAAGTTTGTGCCAAACCCAGAAATTGCAGACTCGAAAATTTTGTCTTTCACCCTCCTCGATTTATGTGCAACTGTACGGACTGTACGACTGTTGTACGGACATGCCATACAGTCTGCTCTATACGGAACATCCTCAGAAAACGTGCCCAGCTGAATTGCCTCGGGATTTGTGCCCAGGTTTTTTGCATTGAAAATTGTGCTTGAAATCTGCCGCCTCAAAAATCGTGCCTTGATTTTCGTGCCTTGGGATCCGGACCCTGTACAGAACTATATGGCCTGGCCTGTACAGGACAACAATAAAATGCTCCTGCGATTGCCTCGATTTCTATGCCTTGCTGCTGTACTTTCCTTCCTCGATTTGCATGCCCAAAGAAAAAAAAGCTCCTACTTCTATTTCTTCTTCTTTCTCATAAATGACTCTTTTCTCTCTCAATATGCAAAAGTGCCTCTTCACTTGGAAAACTTTCCTTTTAGGTAAAAAGTTGGGGTGAATGAAAAGCCATCTAATCCGAGGGCTCATATTAGACTAGATGAGTGGTTGTGATTAAATAAAATCACTTTTCTCCACAAAATGAAATTTAATTCACTCACTTTTTAAATTTTTACTTAAAGTGCACTTTATTCTCCGAAGTAGATTTAATGCTCATCTCAAGTCATTAATATAAAGTCCAAGTGGCTTAACCCCTTTTCCTAGTGACTTAAACAAATGTCATTTAGGTGAACAACTCCAAGGTATAAAAATCAACACTCCCTCTTACTGAAATGAATGAACACTCACCACACCTAACTTGTCTCTGAAATGAATAAACTTGCCTCTTCCAAGAGACTTCGTCAGGATATCTGCAACCTACTCATCAGTGGAAATGTACTGCAATGCCAAAACTCCTCTCTGAACATAATCACGGATTAAATGAAATATGATCTCAATATGCTTTGACTAGTCTTGAAATACAGGATTCTCAGAGCGCTGGATGCAACTCTGATTGTCACAATAAATCATCGTAGGCCTCAGCTCTTGATCAAAGAAATCCACCAACAACTTGCGAAGCCACATCGCCTCGCAACTGGCCTAAGTGGCTGCCATATACTCGGCCTCTGCAGAACTCAAAGAAACATAGTTTTGCTTCCAATTGAACCACATCACTGCTGCCGAGCCCAAACTAAAACAACATCTGGAAGTGCTCTTTCGGTCTGCCACACTGCCTGCCCAATCTGAATCTGTGAAGCCAATTAATCTAATCCCATCCGATCTCCTGTAATACAGACCATACTCCAGTGTCCCTGCAAGGTATCTCAACACATGTTTTGTGGCCACCTAGTGCACTCTCCTAGGCTCCACCATGAATTGATTGAGTGTTCATCGCAAAACACAAATCTGGCCTAGAGTTGACCAGATACATCAAAGAACCAATGAGCTGACGATATAATGTATGATCCACCAACTCTCCCTCAGAAACATGGAGCTTCTTCCAGTTGGTGACCATAAGCGTAGACATCGGCCTGCACTCCTCCATCCGAAATCTCCTCAGAATAACAACTGCATACTTTCCCTGTCGAAGGAAAATATGACCAGGCTCCTGCCAAAAATCCAATCCCAAAAAATAGTGCATCAACCCAATGTTCGTCATCTCATACTCTGAAGCAAGATCTCTCTTGCAAACTGCAATAGATCTCTCTCCCCCTATGATAAACAAGTCATCCACATACAACAGAAGAATGAGCGGATCATCTCCAACCATGATGAAATAGAGATTCGGATCTGCCTCACTCTTCTGAAAACCCATCCACAGCAAGTAAGAGTCAATCCTGGAGTACCAAGCTCGAGGAACTTGCTTTAGCCCATACAAGGCTTTCTTCAGCCTGCAAACATGAGACTCTCTCCTATGAATCTCAAAGCCTTGTGGCTGCTCCACATAAACCTCCTCCTGTATGATTCCATTGAGAAATTCCGTTTTCACATCCATATGATGGATCTTCCAACCCATTTCTGCAACAATGGTAATCAATGACCTGATAGAAGTATAATGAGCAACTGATGCAAAGGTCTCATCATAATCGAATCCCTCAACCTGTGAGAACTCCCGCGCCACAAATCGAGCCTTGTACTTCTCCACACTACCATTTGCAGCATGTTTTAGCTTGTAAAGCCAACGAGAAGTCACTACCAACGTTACAAAAACTGGACTGGAACCGGTAAAACCAGCCGGTCCGACCGGTTTTGGGGCCTCACCGGTTCAAACCGGTGTCTCAAACCGGAAATGACTGGTTATGTACGGAATCGGCCGGTTTTGATCGGTTCCGGTCCCTGTTTTGAATGGTTGAGTGGAGAAGGTCAAATATTTAAATTTTCAAAAATGGAAAATATTCTGATGGGTTTTAGAACAAGCTACTGTGAAACTTCCTAGTATTTTCTATGTCCAAAAGAAATTGTGTATTGAGAAACGATCCTCAAAATAAGTCACGACTTTGAGTTGGCATGCATTGTATAACATGATGTTTTTCCTTCTGTAAAATTGTGGTTCAGGTGAAGACAGAATAAAAGAACTGGTGTCTAGCATTGGTTGAATGTTTATGTTTTACCTTCTGTAAAATTTTGGTTTAAGTGAAGACAGTATGAAAGAATTGGTGTCTAGCATTCGTTGGACGTTTTTATACATTTAAAAAATGGAAAATATTCTAATGGGTTTTGGAACATGCTAAGACATTACTTCCACTTCCTAGATATTCCATCTCAAAAGAAAATACAAATCTAGAATTATGCTCAAATAATCAAATATTTATTTATTTACATAGAGCCAATTGCTAAATCATAAATTCCATTAGAAAGAGTTTAGAATATGTATAAGATTAGAAAAATAGTAAATCAGTCCCTTCGCACCATGTTTTGCAAGCGATAGGCTAGTTTATGGGTATGCCCCAGGATGGAAATTTTACATAATTAAACAATTCATAAACAGGGTTAGAATAGAAATCAGGCATCCAGCAATATTGTAGTTCTATATAGAATGAAAGCAACATTATGTAATGATGACTTGGAGTTCACACAATGTCATAAGAATCATATACTGTCTTTATGTTTCTGATCCTGTCTTCATGTTAAGCTCCAAGTAGTGTTCTGTAATATGAAATTAGTGATAGTATAATAACCAGGATAAAGATCTTGTTTATATTTTGATGTTCAAGACTGTCTATACTGAAACAAAAAATATGCTCACTATGGCACATAGCAAGAGCACTTTTTTCAAATTTATGAATAATGGTTTGGATTCATGAATATATATATAATTTTTCAAAATTTACATAGTTTTTGTATTTTTGGTGGATCGGTTTTATGGTCTGGTTTTTTACCTGGTTTTTGACCGGTTTCGGTTCTGAGGGTCGACTGGTTCATCCACTGGTTCGGTTTTTGTAACCTTGGTCACTACTGACTTCCCCTCATGTCTTGGAACAATCTCCCAAACATTGTCATTCATGATGGAATGGTACTCTTCCATCATGGCATCTCTCCAAACATGATGCCGAAAGGCCTCCTCAAAAGTAGATGGCTCTGAATCACGAAGACTAGCAACCGATGTCATACTCAACCTGTTTGGTATTTGTATAGCCCTCAGTGGCTCATTGGGCGTTCCAAACTCTTTTGCTTCCTTCAAGGTCTCCCAAAGCCACTTAGGCTTCTTATTCTGTGAAGGTTGCTCCCACACTGGTCTGTCTTCATCTGATGAACTCCCAGAGGTAGAAGGCCCAGTAACCTGTGAACTAGAAATTGGTGAACCAAGAACTGGTGAACTCTGTGATCCTTTTGCTCTATCTGGTGAACCTGTGACCTGAGACCCAAAACCTGTCCCCAAAGATCCTGTTGGCTGAACCACTAAAGTCTGAAACTGGAGATCCTGTGCCTATACTCTGTGGTCCAGTAACCCCAGAAACCTGTGAACCTGTCATCTGTACTGAAGGTACCTGTGAAACTACCTGAGGTGTGGGAACCTGCTACTCTCCCTGCTCTGAGTCTCTAGACTTCTTGAAGGCCCGCCCCTCCTCAAATCTCACTTTCCTCCTCACAACAACCTTCCTCTTGGAAGGAAGATAAATGCGGAAGGCCTTCGAAGTTTCATCATACCCTGCAAAGATGCCTCTCTCTATTGTGGACTCAAACTTTGTCTTCTTCTTAGAAGGGACATGTGAATAAGTTAGGCAACCAAATATCCGAAAATGACTCACCTCAGGCTTCTTGTTTGTGAAACTCTCCTCAGGTGTCTTGTTCCCCACGACACGATGGGGACTCTTGTTCTGAAGGTATACAACTGTACTACATGCCTCCACCCAAAGGAAGAAAGGAAGTGACTGATCATGTAACATGGCTCTCGCAGGTCCAACTATAGATCTGTTCTTCCTTTCTGCCGCTCCATTCCGCTCAGGAGTGTATGGTATCGTCAACTGTCTTTGAATGCCTTCTGTCTGCAATACTCATCGAACTCCTTGGAGGTATACTCACCCCCGTTAACTGATCTGAGTGCCCGTATCTTCTTTCCAGTTTGGTTCTCCACAAGAGCTTTGAACTCTTGGAACCTCTGAAGACCTCCTCAGATTTCTTGCTCTTGAGGAAGTAGATTTAGGTCTTCCTGGAATGGTCACTGACGAATGTCACATAATACTCGAACCCTCTCAAAGAAACAACTGACATAAAACCACACAAGTCAGAATGTATCAAATCAACAGCTCTTGCTGACCTGCTATCATTGCTAGTAAAAGCAGTCTTGGTGTACTTTCTCAAAGCACACCCCCTGCATACATCACTGTGCTTCGTGCTGAACTCAGGGAAACCTGTAACCATATACCTCAACACCCTCAAAGATGGATGATGTAGATGAGCCATCCTCCTGTGCCACAACTCACAAAGCTTGCTGTTGCTGCTATGTGCCAAAGCATGCTGGGGATGAAACAAGAGCTTGTACAGTTTCCCACCTCTGACACCAATGGTGTATGAAGTAGATGGTCTTGTGGTCTTGGGAAAAACACGCACATGTCCATCCAGGAAGGACACCCCAAGACTGCTATCCTCGATCATGGAAACTGAGATCAAGTTCTTCTTCAACCAAGGTACATATAGTACATCTCTCAAAATCATGGGACTTATGGACTCTCTCTGAAAAGTAATGGTCCCACGCTCAACTGCTCTGACAAGCAGTTGACAATTATGTCATCCCCCAACACTACCTCCACATCAATCTCTGCCTGTGAAAGCTCGGAGAACACCTCTCGAGTACCTGTCATGTGGCTCGAAGCTCCACTATCAATATACCACGTGCTAGTGGTGGATGCACTCAAAGAATGGCATGTCAACAAGGAATACTCCCTGTCAATATCAATATCTGCACTGGTGATGATGGATGCTCTCTCTCTATCAACATGTTGAGTACAGAGAAAAATCTCTCTCGAATCTAGCTGTAAACTCCTGCACCTCTGTCGAAGTGTTTGTTTGCTGTTGCTTCTTTTTCTTCTTCTGTGGATACTGCCCAACATAGTGCCCGAACTTCTGACAAGCGAAGCACTTCACAGTGCTCAAATCGTTCTTTTGTCCCTCCTGCTACTTAGCCCACTCTTCTTGGGGCCCTCCTTGAATTTCTTTTTCCCCTTTGCATTCAATGCCACATTCTCTTCATCCTCCCTGCTAGTAGAAGAGCTGCCCTGCACAAGACCTCTTCGGTTCTCCTCCTGAACAAAATCATCACAAATCCTGTCCCATATAGGCAAGTTCTCCCTAGCCACTATAGCTTCCACAAACACAGCCCAAGGCTTTGAAACCCCGTTCAAAGCTGTGTGCACTAGCTCCAAACCAGGAACAACCTCCCCCACTGCTGCAAGCTCATCTCTCACCCGAGAGATGCTAGTAAGGTAGGAAATCACAACCTCAGCGTTGGCCATCTTGATACTTTTCAACCTCTCTCTTAAAACCATCTTCTTATTCTCATTTGTGCTTTGATACAAGCCGGTCAAAGCATCCCACATCTAATATGCACGGGTCTTACTCGAAATGTGTGGGCTCACATGGTCTTTAACTACATCTAGGATTATTCTTCTAGCTTTTATGTCCTTCTTGTTTAAGGTAGAAAGTGTTGCTGCATCGGTGGAAGGGGGAACAACAATAGGATTTGCTGTAGTGTTGTGAACCACCTCATCCCACAATTCATTTTCCTCCAATATCAGCACTAGTCTAGCTTACCATGGGACAAAACTCTCAGCCCATCAAGCCTATCCTCCAACCTAAGTCCTGTTGCCATTCTCTCTGCAAAGTTCAAGTTTCAACAAGGTGCTACCCATTGACAAAAGAAATCATTGAAGTCTGAAATTTTTCACTGTGTAAAAATCTGCCCTCTCTTTAACAATGCTCTGATACCATGTAGAATTTTCAACACTTTTCCAACCCGGTTTCCAACTCCGTTTAAAACATTGTTTAATGCCCAACTCAATTTATATTTTTGCTACAAATTATATTTTTCTCATAACCAATATAGGACTGAAACACAAGAAGAATTTCTACAACTTTTTCATGAGCAACAAATAAAACACATTCACATGTAAATTTCAGGCACAGTGTTTTTGGTCCAATGACCTAGGAAAAACCCCAACCTTTGGGGAAAACCTGTGAGAGAGAAATCTGTATTTATCTTGAAAAAGTACAGCGGTAGACAAAAAAAAATATCAGTCCAGCTTATCTCAACTTGAAGGGAAAAAATTATGCCTCTAAGTTTGTGCCAAACCTAGAAATTGCAAACTCAAAAATTTATGTCTTTTACCCTCCTCGATTTCTGTGCAGCTGTACGGACTCTACACCTGCTGTACGGACTCTACGCCTGCTGTACGGACATGACATACGGTCTGTTCTATACGAAACAACCTCGAAAACACATGCCTAGCTGAATAGCCTCAAGATTTGTGCCCACTTTTTCTGCCTCAAAAAATGTGCCCGAAATCTGCCTCCTCGAAAACTGTGCCTCAAGATCGTACCATGTACAGAATCCGTATAGTACGACCTGTATGGAACAACAATAAATGCTCCTATTGTTGCCTCGATTTTCGTGCTATGTTGTTGTACTTTCTTTCCTCAATTTGCATGCCCAAAAAAAAAAACTCTTGCTGCTATTTCTTCCTCTTTCTAAGAAATGGCTCTCTTCTCCCTCAAAATGCAAAAGTGCCTCTTCACTTGGAAAACTTTCCTTTTAGGTAAAAAGTTAGGGTGAATGAACAACCATCTAATCCAAGGGCTCAGATTAGACTAGATGAGTGGTTGTGATTAAAATCACTTTTCTCCACAAAATAAAATTTAATTCACTCACTTTTTAAATTTTTACTTAAAGTGCACTTTATTCTCTAAAGTGCATTTAATTCTTATCTCAAGTCATTAATATAAAGTCCAAGTGACTTAACCCGTTTTCCTAGTGACTTAGGCAAATGTCACTTAGGGGAACAACTCTAAGGTATAAAAGTCAACAATAAATAGAAATGAAAATAAACTTACTTACAATTCCTATTCCTACTAATTTAGAGGAATCTTGATGAGGCAAGATCTATATCCAGAGTATGCAAAAATTGCAAGAAAGAAACTAGTTACCTCATGAAAAAGTAACAATTTTGGCCCACACACCAAAGAAACACACCATTAGCCTCTAAAGCTTCTTTATTATCAAGCAAAAATATTAATGGCATGAGCCAATTACAATCTTAAGACCTCTCTGCTCCCAACCCGAACTAGTTTGTGAGAGAGGCAGAGGCTTTATTTATAGCCAGAGCAGGCCCCTGGGGGGGTTACCCACACTGAAGATAAACCTAGAGTGTATCTGAGTTGGACCGAGTCAGACTGAGTTGAACTGAAAAGGTGATTGACACCTCTCTCACCCAACTCACCTAACTCTTCATTCACTGCCAACACATCAATCCCCTCACCAACATTAGCGTCTCCTTCACCATTCGCGTGAGCTCATGAGGTTGGTAGGAAGTGGGTGATGTCACCCATATGCGTTAGTAGCCACAAAAACCAAAGTTTGAGTCAACCCAAGGTTTAATATGATACTACGTTGAAAGGGGTCCACCCCTCCTCTCTACCTCACACGAGCTTTAAAGGATAGTGTGAGTAGGTTGATGTCACCCTCACTCGTGAGTTTCCAAACTAGTTGATGTCACCCACTTTACATGCCATCTCTTTCCCATGATATAATCATATGATATATCATACATACCTTATCCAAAGTTGTTTCAAACTTTAAAGTTTAAACCATATGAAGGGGGGTCCACCCTTCATCTAGATTCTAAATGCAACCTTAGCTTGGACTAGTGTGAGTCCCTCACATGGTTGACGTCATCTCCCACTTCATATCATTCACCACTCTTAAATTGCAACCCAAAGTTTACATTATAACTTTTGAAAAGGGTTGCATGTTTAATGGGGGACCCATGCCATGTCATCCCACCTATTAATATTTTAATTTTTTCACTTTTCAAACTTTTGACTTTAGTGCCAAAATGTCGTAATTTAGCATTAAAATGCCATCTTGATGCACTTTTAGCTAAATAATGATCTACGGGGTGTTTCTGTCGCCCAAATGATATGAAAAATGGCCTCTGGGGTAAAGAGGATGCTCTAAGTGTGAAAACGAGCATCCCCACGCCAAAAAGGGACTCCGCTTCTGACTTTTATTACACTTAGAAATTTTTTAATTAAACCATTAACAAATGCCCTAATTTTGTGGGAAAAATTATTTTTCTCAGAATCAGACGAAACTCTAGGGGGACCTAGTACATTTCGATATGAATCAATTCGAATGCCTAGCATGTTGAAAAACACTGATACGAAGGCTCTAATAACCTCCTAAGGCCTAACCACCAAGATGACTACCCCAACTTTGGAGGTGTGAGTGAAAAACTTAGAAATTATTAGTCGTTTGCTCAACAACCAATAATAACCAAGGGAAAAAACACTCTGGGCTAGTCGGCTTGATACTCAAGTCTGGGAAGCCGACCCTTTTATAAAAATTATCATGCTAGCACATTTTTTACAATTTCCCCAAGGGGGTATGAACATGTGTTACAAAAAAAACGAACAGACTCCGAGAAAAAGCCTGACAGACCTCTGAACTCTGATCAGAAACAAGTGTGCTTGTTCAAACCTTGCCGGCTCACTTGAAAATTCCACCAAGTACAACTTAAGTGGTAACAGGAAGCAAGGCAAGTATTTACCCAATAGCCATCAAGGTTTTACATTAAACAACCAAGTCAAACAACTATAGGGTATGATACATATATTACAAAGGAACCATGCCAACACTCAAAAGAAGGACCAAGTGAAACCCCCAAAACCAAACAAGGACAAGGATGATGCCGCCTTGGGAACATGCCCAGCTAGAGAGAATCCAATTTATTATGCTTTGGGGACAAAGCATTCCTTAAGAGGGTGGCAATGTAAATAATATAAATAAACATGTAATATTAATAATAACTACTATAATAATAATAAATAATATTAGTAACTGAATTAATTAATTAATTAACATTTTATTAGGAGTCATAGGTCACACCTATTCACTCTCATGACCAATCAATGCTTATAAAGGTATACTGTCATGAGAGCATTGTTTTCAATTTATTCTATCAACTATTTATTCAATATAATTGTATTCCAGAAATCGTCTGTTAGCTTGAATAAGAACTGGGACTGTTCTTACACTCTTAATTGACATTTAGTTATAAATAGTAAATACTACTTATAATTTATAAATCAGAATTCTAATCCTAGTTGTTTTTGAATATGATCTCTATGTTTAGACCCTATTACTGTCCTCCTTTCTTCTCTACAATCTCACGAGACATAAAGGTGTGGCACATATTCAGTTAGCTCTACATGCATCCTATTCACATCTAAGGGTAAAGGATGAATGAGATAGTGAGCTATATATGTAGAAAGACCTGTCTTTAAGGACCCATTATTGGCATCCAATCCTGCCATAGCAACATTATGCTGTAGTCAATTAGTAAAGATCCGACATCCTCAGTTAACCATGAAACTGGAAATATCAATTGAAACTCAGCAAGCTGCAATGGAGGAACTTTTATTATGAACCTTATTTGAGAGAGGGCCCTCTTCAAGCCACTTCAAGGGGGAAACTTCTTCATACTAGACAACAATATTCAAGATATCCCTCAAGTGCATACACTGATCTTTATATAGAGGGAGGGAGGTGAATATGCATTCCCTTTTGATCACACATTGAGGGGAATATGCATGATGACATGTGGAGAGGGAAAACTTATTACTAATAAAAGTGTTAAAGTAGAAAAATGAAAGGTGCTAATAAGAGAGCGAACCTAAATAGAAGATATTAAATGAGGGATATACCATATGTCCCACTCACATACATTATTAAAATTTGATAATAAATAACATTCTAACTATGAAACTAGACACGTCCCTTAGGGGCTCCATTTAGGTTCGCTCTCGCTAATAAGAGAGCGAACCTAAATAGAAGATATTAAATGAGGGATATACCATATGTCCCACTCACATACATTATTAAAATTTGATAATAAATAACATTCTAACTATGAAACTAGACACGTCCCTTAGGGGCTCCATGTCCATATTTCATGTGTCGAACACAAATACGCTAGGACATGTGCCCTAGATGTGTCTTGAACCAGGACACGTGCCCTAGACGTGCCCCACTCTAAAAACATTTTTTAGATGGGTTTTCTCACTTTTAGCTGTAGGGAAGTGCTGTCACAGTCTCTCACTGTGCCGATAAATGGTAAAATTGGATATAAAGGGATTTTAAGTGTTTTATAAATGTTATAGTTTCTAAAAAAATTGGATATATATATATATATAACCATGTCCCCATGTCCTATTTCCGTGGTTGTCATGTCCCATGTCGGATACTCATATATCCATGTCCTTCGTGACCTGTGTCCTTGTGTCGGGAGACTTAGCTTTCTAAAGTTCATAATATAAACTCCATATGGTGCTAGGACACCACTATAAGACAGTGTAGGTAGTGGCTTTGATATCATCCTACCCTTTCTCAACATAATATGGGCTACAAACCATAATCTCAATACTTCAAGCCTCTACCACGTACCTGGCAAAATAAATAAAGTGAGCAAAGCACTAGTGTTGCCGCTTAATTCACACTTTAAGACACAGGAAAGTCACAACCTGCTATGTGTGTCCTTGGGGGCAAGCGAGAGCTGGGGACCACTGTCACCACAGTCCACAACTCCTCCGTTTAGGCAAGATCCCAACAGAGCCAAGGGGGGTAGTCCCTACAGGAAAACTAAGTTCCAGATTTATTAATTAATTACAAATTAACTAAAGGGATCTTTTATTAAGATGATGAGGCTAAGACTTTATACTATCTAAGGAATGACAAGAATCATGCAAATGCAAAGAATTCCTTTTAATGACAAGCAAACCTTGAGATAAATGAAGACTAGTGCCTATTAACAAATGGAGTCTAAGGGTAAATTACAACTTTACAAATTTACAAATGAAATTTAAATCTAAGTTAATTAACCACCAGGTCACAATATGGACAAATGAAATACTATGAACAATATAAACAGAAATGAATGAGCAGTTAACCAGTATTAACAATATCCACAATTATAACAGATTGAATAAATGGAACAATTATTAAGCTTATTAAACAAGATCTACAGATTACTAAACAGTATGATTACTTAATCCAATGAACTAAAAAATGCCACCACAAGAGTTTGCGAAACTGAAAGGAAAAAACGTGTAACTGAAAGGTGAAAAGCTTGCAGTGAAATAAAATGTGAAAGTGCTTGTAGTAAAACCTTGAATAGCAAGGCAAAGATAAACAGCAGTGACTTGTGTTTGTAGGACGTTTTGCATGTCTCTTGGTTAATTTTAATAAATTTTATTAAGGTTTTTCTTCTTGCAGTTTAGTTTTCGAACCGGTGGTGTGACTACCCCAATCCAGTATTCTTCAAGTCAAAGAAGGAATGTTGTTGCGCTCAACAAAGTGGGAGCAAAGCCCACCCGTAACTCACAGGTCAAACCCCAATGGCCTAGTGCTCAACAAGGAGGACGTAAAACGCTTAGAGACCCCCCACGGTCTACTACCCCAAGTCGCCTCCGAGGTCACTGTTTTTAATCAACAGGAAAATTACTGGATGGATGCCTATTAAACTAAGACTTCTCTATCCCCTATCGTATCTCGTGAGTACCCCGAAGGGTGATAACCGAGTAGAGGAGTAGGAAATAGTGAAGTTGTTGTTGGTAAATTTTAGTCTTGGTGATTAGCATACAAGGTAAATTTTAAAACTGTCAACAAGATCAACCAAGCGGTATCCCTTATGGGAGATGCTGGTACTTGATCTTGGACTAAAAAAAGAACTGTGAAGATTGTAGTAGAAAGAGGATGTTGTTTTAATTACTTAAACCCCCACTTCTCCTGTTTTTCATATCCAACTTGAAGTCCCTAAAGGGAGATGACAAGTGGATAGAGGACACAAAGGATAGATGGGTTGTGTGATTACCCTTTAACAGAAAATTAAAGATTACTGAACTTGAAAGAAAAATGCAACTAGCTAAACAATGCCTAACCGCACAGCAATCTCTGTGACAGAGATGGTGGTCTGTTAGAGAGATAGTGGGTAAACAGAAATAAAAATTATGCTTAAATTGACCTCACAACAATCTCTGTTACAGAGATGGTGGTCTGTAACAGAGATAGGTGGGTAACAGAAAAAATAAAACTGAGTAAACTAACCTCACTTCAATCTCTGTGACAGAGATGGTGGTCTGTCACAAAGATAGGTGGGTAAACAGAAAAACTTGCATAAACAGAAATCTAAGCAACTAGTATTCTACTTCCTACTCTACTTCCTAATCTATTTACATATAGATTACAAGTGATTATTAAACTTTTGCAGAATACCCCAAGAGAACTTCTTGTTGGGGTTTACAAATATCAGAAAATAAGAGAGAGAGGTGAGGGTTTGAACCCCTTTTGGAACCGGTTGAAGGTTGAGGTATTTCTGGGCCTATTTGGGCAACACCTCTCCTTCACCTGTGCAAAACCTGTCACAAACCAGCAAACTATGTTTGCTGGAAATCACAGTAAACACTAAAGAGATTATCAGAAAAAATTAGTACAAAAAAAATACTAATTTACAGCAAAAATTTGAGTGTAAAAATGACAGGAATATGATGTTTAGAGGGCTGAAAACTGAGTTTCCAGCCACCTAAATGATGTTTAAACAGCAGAATTAAAAGCCTATACTAATATATAATAGATAGGGGCCCTAAAACAAGGGTTATATTCACTATACAGTGAATAAAACCTAGTTTCAGGAAGGCAAAAAGAAAATGGCCGAATTGAAATTTTGCAGAAACGAAACCCTTGGAGATATATCTTTGCTTGGAAAACCTGCAAACAAATCTAGATCTGCAAAAATATGTAAGCCTAGTGATGAATGTCTAACAATCCCTGCAAAATACTTTGAAGAAAAAATGTTAAACCATTCACAAAAGAGAGTAAAAATACTTTTACTCTCTAATCTCTCCACAAAATACTTTGTGGAGAGCTAACTAGACTAATACAAATATGCAAAACTAAAAAAATATACAAGTTACCTCACAAGAAATGGATCATGAAAAATGTAGAATGTAGCACAATGTCCCTCCAAAGAATTTCTTTGATTAAATGGCCCAACTAGGGCAAAGCTTCAATACAAAAATGTGGCAAGAAAATATGAGAGAGTAAGGAAATATTCCGACAGCATAACAATAGCATGAGAGATGATGTGAAATGAGAGAGTGAGACCCTCATTATATAGTTGAGGAAGACCCCAACCCTTTGAAGATCAATGGCTGAGATTAGATCTAGATCTAGGTTAAATCTCCACCACTAGATCTAGGTATTTGATTTTTATTCACTCTCAACCAATCTACACCCTTAGATTGCTTCTTAATCAATGGCTTGGGTGCTTGATCCATGTCTTAACAAATCTACACCCTTAGATCTAGGGTTTCCCATTTAAAAGTCATCCAAGGGCTAAGAATGGAGCATAACCCCCTCTAGATTCGGCTTTGACTAAAACGTGGGCCCAAGTGTGGCCGCCCTCCTCCAAACTAGCTCTCTCCATCCATGTAGTAGTAGCGCCCCTTTATTGCATGACGCCCTCCAAATATAGTGGCGCCCTCTAAACATGGCCGCCCTCTTCATAATGGGTAGCGCCCTCTATTAAAAATGGAAACGCCTCTATTAAGATAGCGCCCTCATTATGTGGCTAGCGCCCCACTAAATTTGGTGACGCCTCTATATGTATGGTGCCCTTCTACCAAGATAGCGCCCCTCTATACTTGCTAGCACCTCCATTATGTGGGGGATTCTTCTTATTGTGGTAGCGCCCCACTAAATTAGCCTCTTTTAACTTGGACGCCTCACTTTAGTGAGGGTTTTAACTTGTAGCCTTTGCTCCAAAAAACTTTTAACCTCAGACTTAGGCTAAAAATAAATAGTTACTTTCATTTGATTTTTTAAAATTAAATTTTAAAATTTCCCAATTTTTAACTTAGGAAAATTTTAAAAATAATTTCAAAAATTAATATCTTGGCCATGGGGGGGTGGAAAAATTTGGAATAAATTTTCCTAGGCTTAGCACCCCCCAAACAAAATTACCATGGCATTATTTGATTTTTTCCTTCAAAATCAAATAATATGAATTTTTGACTTAGGGAAATTAAATAATTCCCTAGGAAAAATAGACCTTGCTTAGACAAAAATGCTCTATCTCCTCAACCACCTGTCAGAATGACATGGGACTCGAAGCAGTGGCTTAGGGTGTTTCATAGCAATTTACCTTGCATTCATAGCCCCTATTACAAAATGCCAGTGCTTGAGCAATTACATTATTACATCAAAATTGAGTTAATTAACCACCAAGGGGTGAAATTAATTAACTAGAAAAAAAAATAAAAATACAACAACACAACGCTCCACAAGACTCTATACAAATGTCTAGCTTGGTCATGAATAACATTTTGAAGCCTTAGCCACCTCATGGACTTGACTGTTAGAACGCCCGTCACCACTTTGGAGGATTTTGAGTGAAAAATCAAACCAATTAAAATCGTTTACTCAACAAGATTAATTGGAAAGGGAAAAAACACTCAATGAGGGGACTTCCCTAACAACCAGTTCCATGGTGTGGCATCCATATCATATGACCCACACTAGCACATATAATTACATTAATTTTCCCATGCAGGGGAGCGGACATTTCGTTTTACAAAGGGGCAATTGCCCTGCAGAAGTGAAAAAAATCCTCAGATTTTTCCAAGGTACAATTTGTACAACTATGTACATCTTCATGTACATGGAGTTGCCACCTAGTTGAAATAGGTGGGCAACAACTAGGATTCTCCCTCTTAGATAGATTTCCATCACTATGAGATCTGGTCTAAACTTTAATACATTCATATGCATAAGCATGTGGGATAGGGAATATTCATATTTTTTTTCTCACAATTCCACAGGCTAGACACACATATGCATGGTGAATGTTAACATAACCATGTTTCATAGTACTGCCCAATCTCATATGGTACACAGTAGTAAATTGATAGCAACTCTATGAAAAGTGAGATCTGTTTCATAGTACTGTCCAATCTCACTTTGGCACCCTCAGATCTATTTGTTGTTTGTTGCTGGTGTGATCTAACTTGATATGTGTTGTCCACATCCTTGAATCTTCCATACAATGTTTTAATTCATGCAGATCTGAAGTTTTGACAGGTGTTTAATTTTTTTTCAGATTTAGCTATAGGGTTTATTTTCTAAGAGTGCATATCTATTTTCATGAGGTGAAATTCTAACATGGTATTGGAGTTGTGCTGTTAGAATTTATCATCCATGTGCATGAAAAATTCAACTACTTGCGAGAGGGAGATGAGAAGGGAAGATTCAAGGGTTGTGATGCCTAGAAAGCTCGAATGATTGCAACAGATCCATGCCCATGAGAGGCACTAGGACCTGTCAGAGGAAAGGGTAACTTGATGTTAGCTTTAGAGAGTGATCAACTAGAGGGAGCTTCCAACTTCACTGCTTGGAAAGGAAAGTTTTAAATGATAATGGAGATGGATCATTGTAGTATAGTTGAAGGTGAGGTTACAATTTCCGCCAATTCTTAACAGTTTGCTCAGCATGATAAGCAAGTTGCTAATGCGAAGAGGATAATCTTAGATTTCGTCTAAATCACACGGTTCAAGTTCAACAATGATTAGGTTTTTTGCCTCCTAATATTCACCTCGAGGTTAACGTGGCAAAAATCTTCAAGCCACTGGGTGCGATTTTGGGGGCAAGTCTCAAGTTGAGATACTATCACTCAACACTCAATTCCTCCATCTAGGTCAACTCCTAGCGAAGCTAGGGGGGGTGGTCCCTAACAAAAATACTAATGCTTATAAGATAAATACAAAAAAGGATATCTAGGAGTTAATTATTTTAATCCAAGAGCAAAATGAAAACTATACTTATCAACATATAAAGCATATCATCGTCATTGCATAAAAGTGAGTACCTCAAAGCAAATAAAGATCAACGATACAAGACCAATGGAAAAACTAAATGCTGAAAGTAAAAGTGTTGTAGTGCCCTTGGTAAATTTTATTATTATTTAAGTGATAGTTATTAGTGGGTTCATTCTTGGTTTGGCCCACTAAGAATTTATCTCCTTGAACTGAGCACAAAACAACTATACCAAATGTCAAACGGAGCGAGGCATAACCTGCTTGGAGTAGCCCTTTGACTCTATAGTAAGTTCAATGAGACCTCCCGAGTTTTTAGAGATAAATTTTAGGTGGATTGTCCTATTTATGACTAGTCACTTTAGTCCCTTTTTTATTGTTCCAGATGGTCAGGGCCCAGGCGAAGCCCGTAGTGGACAAGAGCATACATGGATTTTATGTTGGATTCATTATTTTTCCAACAACAAAATGAAAGAAAACAAATGTTATGTAATCAATCCTAAAGGCTAAGAATCTCTTTTTTTGATTGAAACCACCTACTTGGGAAAGCCTTTTCAGTGATCACAAGAGCATACTTCAGGAATACAAAGCCAGATGGGTTCATTACTCTTTGAAAAAGGAAATAACTGAAAGTATGTCTAATACTAAACTGATCTAAGAAATCAAATCTAATCTAGTGGTTAGTATCAAACACAAAAACCAAAGTGAAACGGAAACATGCACACCACCAAGAGGTGACATGCATCCCCTCAAGAGGATGGGGTGTGGGCGCTATGTAGCCCATTTGCTTGTTTTTATTATGATATATTACAAGATTTAAAATAAGTTCCTTTAATCCTTTATAAATAGGATCAAATAGGCTTACAAATGTATCGAAATGATTGTATATGAAGGATGGTAAAGTTGGTGCTCTGAATGGTTCAAATTCTTGGAAAATCAGGCAACACCTCTGCTTACCTGGCGAGAAACAAAAAATCAGTGAACTGATATGGAGGAAAGATGGTGGGTTAGTCAAATAAAGCATAAAAATTTCTAAGCCTAAACTTAGTACTTGAAAAAGATATTAAATTATAGCTGCAATTTCTAAAATGAAACTAAATCTATGCTTATGAAAGGACTTTTAATGCTTTTAGATCTAGCCAATCAAAGCATGTAAAACAAGAAAGATATATGATTATTCTTTTATTCAGATCTACTCTTGCTTAGCATGAATAAAAGGAAAGGTGACCGAGAGTGATTGAAATTTAGATGAGGGAAGGAGATATAGCCCGCTCAAGCCTTTGAAGACTAAAAGGTTGCTGATGGGGAACAAAAGCGTTATATTCACTTAGAGATTCTGAAGAAGAAGAAGATGCAGCCAAGCTCAACCCCTTCCTTCAAAATGGTAACTTTCACAACAAAACAACCTTGCACAAAACATGATTAAATCAGGTACTCCCTACAGTTAGAGATTAAAAGAGCATGAAATATAACCAAATATAACATGCTACTCCTAGATATCTAAAATCAAAGACGTAAACAAGTATACTGATACCTCAAATACTTGATCTATGTGTTACAAAGAATCCTCTAAGTTAGATCAATTACTAGTTCCTATGCAAGGAAGAAAATAACTGAAACAATATTACATCAGATCATAACAAAGCATTCATGCAAAGATTGTTGCACCACATGGACCTCCAAAGCCTTATTCTTTATTCAAAAAATTTACACCTTACATGAGCAAAGGTTCAACCTTCCATTCCAAATGAGGTGAAGGTGCCTTGCTTAAATAGCCAAAGGAGCCTAGGGGGGCGCACTAGTCACTGGAGACTGAGGGCGAGTACTAGAGAAATATGTGGGATTTGATTGCTTGTTTAACTCCAAAGGAGGTTACCACCTCTCAAGAGATGCGCCCTTCCTCTTTGTAATTGTCTCACATCCAGTTGAGTGTTGCCAAGTTAGAGAATGTGCCACCTCTAAGAGAGAATTCTTAAAGAGAGAATGTTGTCTCTCTTTAGGGGTATAGTGGGTGCTATGGGTTAGTAAACAAGCACCCCCATGGCAAATTCCCTTTCCTAACCACACTTTTATGACTTTTTGATATTTTACATTTAAAACATTAAAACATTCTCTGTCTTTACGGGAATTTTTTGTATTAGCAGAAAATAAAATGAACCTCGGGGGGACTTATGAGTCTAACTAAGTTTTATCACACATAAATGATAAAACTTATCTAAAATATCTAGAATATTAAATAACCCATAATATTTAGAACATAATGTATTAAATAACCCATAATATTTAGAACATAATATATAAAATATGAATATTGAATAAGATACGAATATGATTTTTACAAAACAATGGGGACCAATTAAATAGGTTTACTTGTTCCTTTTCACATGAAAAGGCATCTCTTTTAGTTAAATTAAATAATTAATCATTTATAATTATTAGTTATCTTTTATTATTATCTAGTAATTAGTATTTATATATTATTTTATTTGTTACATCGCCTTCCTCATTTGGATGTTTTGTCCTCAAAGTATACCTTATCAAACTAATTTATATTTTAATATAGTAAGTAAAACCATGTGCGAACTCATAAAACCATGTGTGGTTTTATGAATTCTCTTCTTTAACTTTCTTCTTCTTTTTTTCTTTCCTTCACTTGCGGATAATTATTTTTCCTACTTTTTCTTTGAAATATTTTTTTCTTACTTCTTGGTATCTTCTTATTTGCAGCCAAAATAATTTATTATTTTTTCCTTTTTTATTTCTTAGATTAATTTGACTGAATCTTTATTTTGGCCAAAGGCCTGCATTAAAAATAATAGCCAAGGGCCAAGTTTTGGAGAAGCTGCAAGAAGGGTTTGTGGCCAAAGGCCGAAATTTGGACAAAGGTCCTAGATTATGGCCAAAAGCCAAGTTCTGGAGAAGCTCCGAGAAGGGTTTCTGGCCAAACATTGGAATCAAGCCTAAGAAGGCACTCTTATACCACATGAGCCGAACAAAGTTCACTCACACATAAAACTTATCTAAAATATATGGAATATTAAATAATCCATAATATTTAGAACAAAATGTATAAAATATGAATATTGAATAAGATACGAATATGATTTTTACAATACAATGGGGACCCAATTAAAGAGAACAAAATGTATAAAATATGAATATTGAATAAGATACAAATATGATTTTTACAATACAATTGGGACCCAATTAAAGAGGTCTACTTGTGCCTTTTCACATGAAAGGGCATGTCTTTTAGTTAAATTAGATAATTAATCATTTCTAATTATTAGTTTTATTATTGCTATTATTATTATTTAGTATTTAGTATTTATATATTATTTTATTAGTTACAACTTGGTACATGTTCATATGACTTTCGTAATGAGTGTGCAATGCAGGGGTTGAATAATCCGAAGGAAACTCATTTTCGAAGAATTTAAATCAAGAACAACGAAGAATGATTCCCAATATCTAAAACAATTCATTTTGCAATCAATCCAGAAAAATCTTGACGTTTAAGAGCAAAAAATTAGGGACTCATCCACATCATAAAATACACAGGCTTTTTAAGTGGAAACAACCCTTGGAAGTAAAGCTCCATATTTTATCGATGCAAATAACTCTTGAAAATAAAAATAGACTATATTCAATAGATTGGTACTTTGTTCTAGCTTCTTTAGTGACAGTGAAGAACGGAAGTAGATTTCTCATTGTTGTGATTATTAAGGAGGATTCCCCTATGAAATGCAAATTAGTTGTACCTTCTTTTAAGAAAAGTTCCCATCATTTTCGAAGAGAATGAGACTACTAGATTATTGTTGCTTGTGCCTAGACTCCATTATTATAAAAGTTTAATCATGCTTTCTGAATCTCAAATGAACCCCCTTACCCCTTCCCCTCACTCTCACTTGATTTCATTTAGTTGCCCCAGTGAATAACACATGAATATTACTAATAATTTTTCTATATGAATACTAAAATATTACACATATACTGCTTTGTTTCTTTAATGCTGAAAGTATCATTTTGACAATCATGCCATTGAAATCCATACCCGTTTACTTGTGAAAATCATGCCATTGAGACCCCTTACTATTTCCTTGTTTACTTGTTTTGATTATCATACAAATTTTCTAATCCTTTTATCCATATTGCTTACACATTCATGAACCTCATCTTCTACACCGTGTACATGCATATTGCAAAGTCAAAAGTGATAAAGTTAAACAAGAGGAACAAAAAGGATTAAACACAGTTGGGCAAATTCATTGGCCTCTCACTATTACTTGGAAACATTTATAGATAAACAAATGAAATGGAGATGGTTGACGAGATCAAACCATAACCATCAACATAAATGCTAACTAACTGGAAATGGTCAAAGTGGACCACAATAGACTAAATCAACAAAAGACCAAATCAACTACTCAACTAATTAGTGGACCGGAAGTGGAACAGGGAGATTTACATCTTCTAACACTCCCCCTTAATCTCAACCGGGACAATTTTCTCAACACTGTCAATGCTTAAGTGTTGTCTCTGAAACTCAAAAGCAAGTGTTCCCAATGTTTTGGTGAACATGTTAGCCAATTGCTCCTTGCGACAAAACAGTAAAGTAATTTCTCCATTATTGACTTGCTCACGGATGAAGTGATAGCGAGTGTCAATATGTTTGCTCTTTCTGTGAAAGATAGGATGTTTGGACAATGTGAGTACTAGAGAAAAATAGGAGTTTGATCTTTTTTGTGTGTCCCATATCCTTTAAAAGTCTTCTTAGCCAAACTGTGTGGAAAGTTGTTTGTAGTAGTTGTTACATACTCTAATTCTGCTGAAGACATGCTGACAATGGGCTGTTTCTGAGAGGACCATGATATCAAATTGGTACCCAAATGAAAAGCATAACCAGATGTGCTTTTCCTATCATCAATACTACCTACAAAATCACTGTTAGTGTACCATATGAGAGTATTGTCTGTTGAGTGAGTGTACCAAAGTCCATACCCAACTGTACCTGCAACATATCTCATAATTCTTTTTCCAGCTTTCCAATGAGAGTCTTCGGGAGACTCCATAAACCTGGAAATTAAGCTGACAGCATACATCAAATCAAGTCTAGTTGCAGTCAACTACATTAAACTGCTTACCATTCTTTTATAAACAGTAGAGTTCATTGCTGGTCCATCATTTTGCTTACTTGATTTGGTGCCTGTAGCGATGGGGATTTCTGTTGGTTTGCATATATCCATCCTGAATCTCTACAAAATGTTTGTAGCATAGTTATGCTGACAGATGAAGATGCCTTGTTCACTTTGGTTAACTTCCAGACCAAGGAAGTATCTCATAAGGCCTAGATCAGTCATTTCAAACTCCTTTTTCATGACTGGCTTAAATTCTTCTAACATCAAATTTCCAGTATATATCTTACCATCAACATAGAGACATATAATCGAAATGTTACCTTGCTGATCTGTTTTATTATACAGAGTGGGCTCATTATTGCTCCTGCTGAACCCATTATTGATTAGGTAGGAATCAATCCTACTGTACCAAGCTCGGGGAGCTTGTTTTAGACCATACAAGGCCTTTTCCAGCTTGCACACTTTGTGTTCTTGACCCTTAACAACATATCCAGGTGGCTGGTCTACAAAGACTTCTTCAAGTATGCCATTGAGAAAGGCTGATTTCACATCCATTTGATAAGCAGGCCATTTATTTTGAGCTGCTATGGCTAATACAACTCTTATGGTGTCCAACCTTGCTACTGGAGCAAATGTTTCATCATAATCCACACTATGCTGCTGAGCAAATCCTTTGGCAACCAACCTGGCTTTGTGCTTCCCTAGCTCTGCTTTTTCATTCAGTTTGGTCTTATAGACCCGATTGGTTCCAATACTGGTTTTGTTTGCTGGGAGATCAAGAAGATCCCACGTTTGATTTCTTTCTATAGCATCAATTTCTTCATTTGTTACTTGTACCCACGGTGCATTCTTCAATGCTTCCTCAAAAGATGTGGACTGATAGGTAAACGGAGCATACGAAAGGTGCTCATCAATGGTAGGAGTCTGTTCATTTATCTCTCTCAAAATTTTGGTTTTCTGGTTCTATGATGAAGAAGTTGTATCACGACTGGAAGAAGGGTTGTCTGCTGAGAGTTCTCCGTGTTTCTGTACCTCCAATCTTGGCAGCCTGAGTGGAGGATCTAGTAGATTCAAACTTTAATTTTGCTAAATGTCTGCTGAAGCATTCTGAGGATCACTCCAACATTTATCTTCTGTGGATTTAACATCCCTACTCACCACAACCTTTTTGGTGACGGGGTTGTGCAACTTATAAGCTAGATGTAGTTCACTGTAACCAGTGAAAATGCATCTCTCACTCCTTTTATCCATCTTTTTTCTTAATTCTTCAGGTACATGTGCAAATGCTACACAACGAAAAGCTATGAGATGTGAGACACTAGTCTTAGTGCCACTCCAAGCTTCTTTAGGAATCTTGTCTTTAACACTCATGATAGGAGTGTTGAAAAGTTACCTAGGAAGTGTTTATCCACCTAGCATTGCCTTGGGGTGGACAAAGACACTTTAAATGGTGACCCCTAGTCAATTGTAATTAATGAATTGAGATATACTTTATGTTTTTAAAGTGACTTCATTAAAAAGTAAAAGTCATGGTTTATCCTAAGTTCATATTTAATTAAAAGTTGAGTGAGTGATTAATTAAAAGGGGTTGCTCTCACTTTATTAAATAACATGAGGTGCACTAAATGTCATTTATTAATTATTTAATAGAGCATTTATTGAGAACCCTTCATCTAATTTAATCTTGACCATTAGATTTAAGAGGAAGTTGCCATGAACAAAAAGGGACTAGGGCAAGGCAAACTCATCTCATTATTCACTTTTCAAAGAGAAATTTTGGAGAGAGGAAGAAGAAGAGCAGAGAGGGTTTTGGAGAGATTTCATAACCAACAAGAGAGAGAAATTGAGAGAAAACAAATTTGGACACAGAAATCGAGGAGGATTTTGGGCACAAATTTCGAGAAGAAAATTCGTACAGCAGTACAGACATGCACATAAATCGAGGTATGATTGCACAGTTTTCGAGGAATCCGTACAACACTACATACTGCACAAAACTCGAGGAAAATCGTACAACATGGACTGTGCACGTTTTTCGAGGCAAGGTATAGATTTGATTCTGTCTGTACAGGCATAATTCTGGCATGAATTTTGAGGTTGAAGTTTGTCACGAATTTCGAGGAGAAAATCGGCAGGAAAGGTTCAGATTTCGAGAAGGAAAATTGATAAGTATTGTTGATTGAATTTCTGTATTTTACCTGAAGAAATAATAAATCTCTTTCTCTCAGAAACAGGTTTTCCTTTAGGGGTTTTATCTTGGACCATTGGCCAAAAATATCAATGTTATTTTCATGTGTGTTTGGCTGTTTTAAATTTCCGAGTTTGAAATTTTTCACTGAAAGAAATATTTCTGAATTGTTAAATTTCAAAAAAGAATTCCATGTGTTTCAGTTTAGTCAAATTTTATTAAAAATTTGTGCATACAAGGGTTTGAGCATTAAACTATGTAGAGAAGCTAACAAGCTTGAAACCGGGTTGGGATTCTCAAAAACTTTCATGGTATTAGAGCACAGTTAAAATTTCAGAATTTGAACATTCAAAAGAACAGGGGTTTGTGGAAAAATATTCTTGAATAGGTTGCTTGAGATTTACAGGTTGTAGCCATGGTGTTTGGACTTAGAGTTGAAGACAGATTGGATAGGGCTACAAATTTTAGCCCATGGAAAGCTAGAATTAGTTTGATACTTGAATAAAATGAACTATGGGACATTGTTCATAGTACAGCTGCAAATCCTGTAGTAGTACCTGTCGATGCAGTTGATACGGTTGCTTTCATGAAGAGAGATGTGAAGGCAAGAAGGATTATACTTGATATCATGAATGATCATATAATCCCACACATATCAACAAAAACACATGCTTTTCAGATGTGGACTTCTTTGACAAATCTTTACTAGAGTTCAAATGAAAATAGGAAGATGGTGTTAAGGGATTACACATGTAAGAGATGAACTTGCAGCTATAGGAGAGGTTATAGAGACTGCTGAGATGGTGCGTACAACCTTAAATGCCATGACTCAACAGTGGAGTGTGTTTGTGCAGACTATCATTGGTAGGGAGAACATGCCCACATGGGATCGATTGTGGGATGATCTCACATAGGAGGAGACATGTAGGGGATACTGACAGGGCAGTTTGTCACATCACAAAGATGATGATGAGAATGTGGCATTGGCAGCAAAAGGTAAGAAGAAGAAGAAGTTCAAGAAGAGTTCCAAGGATGGAGCCAAACAACATGATGGGGAGAAGAAGGACATGAGCAAAGTGAAATGCTTTGCTTGCCAGAAGTTTGGACACTATGCTGTACAGTGTCCAAACAAGAAGAAAAAGAAACAACTAACAACAACTTCAACAGAGATTGATGAGTTTGCTACTAGATTTGAGAGAGACTTTTCTCTCTTTGCTGGGGTTAGTGTAGAGAGAGCATCATCTATCACCAACAGGGACATTCAGGGTCACATGGAGCATTCCATGATTGTTGGGCATTCTTTGAGTGCTACCACTACTTCCTCCACTTGGTACATTGATAGTGGAGCTTCGAGTCACATGAGTGGTGATCGAGACATGTTTGCCAAGATGTCAGAGCCAAATTTGGAGTTGGAGGTTGTGTCGGGAGATGATACAGTGGTGAGAGGAATTGGGCGTGGGACTGTTCATTTTGATAGGGAGTCCATGCAGCCTATGTTTCTGAGGGATGTCTTGTATGTCCCTAGGCTGATGAAGAACCTTGTTTCAGTTTCCATGATTGAGGACAGACGCTTTGGAGTATATGTCCTTGATGGGAAAGTTCACATCTTTCCCAAAACAACAGATCCATCTGATTCACGTGTGATTGGAGTCAGATGCGGGAAACTGTACAAGCTTCTCTTCCAGCCACATCATGCATTGTCACACACTCAGAGCAGTAGTGAGTTGTGTGAGTTATGGCACAGGAGGATGGCCCACCTTTATCATCCAGCTTTGAGGATGCTGAGAGACATGACTATAGGTATGCCAGATTTTAGCACATAGCCGAGTGGTGTATGCAAAGGGTGTGCTTTGGGAAAGTACACCAAGGTTGCTTTTCCGAGAAACGATACTAGATCAGAGGGAGTGCTTTAGTTGATACATTCAGATTTGTGTGGTCCCATTTCATCTACCTCTTTAACAGGTTATGAGTATTATGTCACATTCATCGATGACTTTTTGAGGAAGACCTAGATCTATTTCCTTAGAAGCAAGAGATCAGAGGAAGTCTTGCTTCGGTTCCAAGAGTTCAAAGCTCTTGTGGAGAACCAGACATGAAAGAAGATCAAGGTACTTTGGTCAGACAATGGGGGTGAGTATACTTCCCATGCATTCGATGAGTTTTGTAGACGAGAGGGGATCAAAAGGCAGTTGACAGTTCCTTACACTCCATAGTAGAATGGACCGGCTGAAAGGAAGAACTGTTCGATATTGGGTGCAGCTAGAGCCATCCTGCATGATCAAAGTCTTCCTTTCTTTCTATGGTCAGAGGCTTGTAGTACTGTTGTTTATGTTCCGAACATGAGTTCGCACCGTGCCTTGGGGTGCAAAACCCCTGAGGAGATGTTCACCGGGAAAGTGCCTGAGATAGGTCACTTTCGAATATTTGGTTGCCTTACATACTCACATGTCCGTTCTGAGAAGAGGACAAAGTTGGAGGCTACAGGAGAGAGGGGTATCTTTGTTGGATATGACGAGGCTTCGAAGGATTTTCGCATATACCTTCCTACATTGAGGAAAGTTGTGGTGAGGAGGGAGGTGAGATTTGAGGAGGAGCGAGCCTTTAGGAGATCTCTAGATTTTGAGATAGAGGAGAAGCAAAGTACTCCACAGGTGACAGTACAAAGTTTAGCGAGTCAGAGCACAGGGTCACTGGTTTCAGGAGTGACAGGGTCACAGGTTACAGGTTCATCAGTTTCAGGGGCTCAGTCTAAAGGGACTTCTGGTACAGGGACAGGTTCACGGATCATAGGTTCACAGGTTACACCTTCAGGTGATTTGGATACACTTGGTATAGGTTCAAGTTCACTAGGGACAGGATCTTAGACTATTGGTACTTCTTCAGAGAGACATTTGTTTGATGAGGATATTGAGGAGAGTCTGCAATAAGATGCTTTGTCCAAGAAGAGAAAGCCAAGTTGGCTTAAAGAGCTTGTGAAGGAAGCAGAGGAATTTGTCGGACCACCCAGGAGGGAGGTTAGAGAGAGCAAGGCACCTGAGAGATTTTCCATTTATATGGCACTGGTGACTATCTTGCGTGATACCGTATCGACCACTTATGAGTAGGCTTCTGTACACCAAGTTTGGAGAGATGCCATAATGGAAGAGTACAATTCCATCATGAAGAATGGGGTGTGGGAAGTGGTTCGAGACCAAAGGAGAAGTCAGTTGTGACTTCCAAGTGGCTTTACAAGATCAAGCATGCTGTGGATGGCATCATCAAGAAGCACAAAGCTCATTTTGTTGCGCGCGTGGGTTCTCACAGATAGAGGGAGTTGGCTATGATGGGACCTTTGCGCCAGTGGCTAGATTTTCTTCGATCAAAGCAGTGATCTCCGTCGTGGCAGAGATGGGTTGGAAGATCCATCAAATGGATGTGAAGACCACTTTTCTCAACGGTTTTCTACAGGAGGAGGTGTATTTGGAGAAGCCACAGGGCTTTGAGGTTTATGAGAGAGATTCTTATGTGTGCAAGCTGAAAAAGGCCTTGTATGGTTTGAAGCAAGCCATTCGAAGAGTGAGGAAGATCCCAACCTATACTACATTGTGGTTGATGGTGTTCTGCTCAGTGTTCTGCTTTATGTTGATGATTTGTTCATTACTGGAGGAGAGCACCTCATTGATGCTTGCAAGAAGGATCTTGCTTCAGAGTTCGAGATGATTGACCTTGGGATGATGCACTATTATTTGGGGAGGAAGATGGACATGTTTCCCTGGGGCAAGGAAAATATGTTGCAGATGTTTCTGAAGAGATTTCGGATAGACGATTGCAGGCCTATGTCTACACCCATGATCACCAACTAGACGAAGCTTCATGCTTCTGGGGGAGAGTTGGTTGATCCTACTTTGTATCATCAGCTTATTGGTTCGTTGATGTATCTAGTCAAACACCAGACTAGATTTGAGTTTTGCGGTAAACACTCTCAGTCAGTTCATGGTGGAGCCCAAGAGCGTGCATTGGACTGCCGCAAAACACATTTTGAGATATCTTGCTGGTACAGTTTATTATGGCTTGGACTACAGGAGATCTGATGGAGTGGGATTGGTTGGATTTACAAATTCAAATTCAGATTTCGAACCAGAAGAGCACTTCTGGTTGTTGCTTCAGCTAGAAGCAAAAGTTCTTAGCATTGAGTTCTGTTGAGGTTGAGTATATGGCAGCCAATGAGGCTAGTTTTGAGGCTTTGTGGCTTCTCAAGCTGATGCTAGACTTGTTTGGTCAGGAGTTGAGTCCTACGATTATACATTGTGATAGTCAGAGTTGCATCAAGCTCTCTGAGAATCGAGTATTTCATGACAGGTCGAAGCATATAGAGATCAAATATCACTTTATCAGAGATTATGTTCAGAGAGGGGCTGTACAGTTGCAGTATGTTTCTATAGATGAGCAGGTAGCTGACATTCTCATGAAGGATTTGGGTAGAGGGAAGCATATCTATTTCAGAGATAAGTTGGGAGTGGTGAAAAACACTTTCCTCGGTAAGAGGGAGTGCTGAAAAGTTACCTGGGAAGTGTTTGTCCACTTAGCATTGCCTTGGGGTGGACAAGGACATTTTAAATGGTGACCCCTAGTCAATTGTAATTAATAAAGTGAGATGTACTTTATGTTTTTAAGGTGACTTCATTAAAAAGTAAAAGTCATGGTTTATCCTAAGTTCATAGTTAATTAAAAGTTGAGTGAGTGATTAATTGAAAGGGGTTGCTCTCACTTTATTAAATGACATGAGGTGCACTAAATGTCATTTACTAATTATTTAATAGAGCATTTATTGAAAACCCTTCATCTAATCTAATCTTGACCATTAGATTGAAGAGGAAGTTGCCATGAACAAAAAGGGACTAGGGCAAGGCAAACTCATCTCATTATTCACTTTTCTAAGAGAAATTTTGGAGAGAGGAAGAAGAGCAGAGAGGGTTTTGGAGAGATTTCATAACCAGCAGGAGAGAGAAATTGAGAGAAGACAAATTTGAGCACAAAAATCGAGAATATTTTTGGCCACAAATTTCGAGAAGAAAATCCATACAACAGTATGGAATCTGTATAGGCACACAAATCGAGATACGACTGCATCGTTTTCGAGGAATCCGTACAGTAGTACGGATTGCACAGAATTCGAGGAGATCCATACAGTACAGACTGTGCACATTTTTTGAGACACGGTACAGATTTGATTCTGTTCGTACAAGCAGAATTTTGACACGAATTTCGAGGCTGAAGTCTGGCACAAATTTCAAGGAGAAAATCAGCAGTAAAGGTTCAGATTTCGGGAAAGAAAATTGCTAAGTACTGTTGATTGAATTTCTGTATTTTAACTGAAGAAATAATAAATCTCTCTCTCAGAAACAGGTTTTCCCTTGGGGGTTTTATCTTGGACCATTGGTAAAAAATATTAGTGTTATTTTCATGTGTGTTTGGCTGTTTTAAATTTCTGAGTTTGGAATTTTTAACTGAAAGAAAAAAAATTGAATTGTTAAATTTCGAAAAAGAATTCCATGTGTTTCAGTTTAGTCAAATTTATTAAAAATTTGTGCATACAAGGGTTTAGGCATTGAACTATGCAGAGAAGCTAATCTTTGAAACCGGGTTGGGATTCAAAATCTTTCAAGGAGATTTGTTCAGTAAGTAAACTAAACATGCAAGAACTTGAACCCAATATTCTTTTGACAACTTCTTATATGGTAGCTTGGTTCGGGCCATGTTCTTGCAACTTTGGATCAACCATTTTGCAGTAAGATTTCTTTCTCTGCGAGCTTCAAGGGCATTCTTCTGGTTATTAGACATAGTGGCCATAGCTGTTGAATTCAGTTCTGTGAACTTGTTTTCAACCATGTCCCAACATTTATTAAGTTGGAGAACCGTTTGCATCTTGATTGACCATAATTCATAGTTGGTGTCGGTTAACATGGGAGCAAACATCTGCTTCAAATTTGAGCTGGTAGATGCCATCTACTTATGACTTTCTACACACTATCAGATTGGATCTGGTGAAGTGATAGAAGATTTGGTGTTGTCGCAGCTTTTTCTATACAATGTTGCAACTTTTGGAGGAAGCACAGTGCTACAGTCAAAAAGCGTACAAGGCGAGAGAGGGTGTTTTGGTTCATTTGAAGGATTCCTGCGACATAGTGGACATTGTTTAAGTTCCCAAATGGGCAGGGTGCGGCATTGTCACAATAAAGGTAAAAAAGATTATGCTGGTTCTTCACTCTGTGAAGAAGCTTCACGCTGGTGTGCTTTTGATCGTCTCGTTCAACGACCACCAATGAATCTAAGATTGGATCTATGTGCTTTCCACTCTGTGAAAAGGCTTATCGAAACAAAAAGCACAGGGCTTGGATCAGAACGGCTCTGATAATGTGATAAAGTTAAACAAGAGGAACATAAAGAATTGAACACAGTTGGGGAGATTCATTGCCCTCTCACTATTACTTGGAAACATATATAGATAAACAAATGCAATGTAGATGGTTGATGAGATCAAACCATAACCATCAACATAAATGTAACTAACTAGAAATGGTCAAAGTGGACCACAATAGAGTAAATCAAGAAAAGACTAAATCAACTAGTCAACTAACTAGAGGACCGGCAGTGGACCAAGGAGATTACATTTTCTAACAAAAAGCTCTAGAAAAATTGGACCGGCAGTGGACCAAGGAGATTACATCTTCTAACAAAAAGCTCTAGAAAAATTGGACCAGTAGTGGACCAGGGAGATTACATCTTCTAACAAAAAGCTCTAGAAAAATTGATTGCTAATTCAAGGGACTTGGGAGTTAATAAATAGGCTATATCTCCAAGATTCAACAAAAGGGGCGCAACGATGGAGAATTCTTGCAATAATCGTAGTTAGACTAGTGGCATAGAAGTTGTCAAAGTTAAAAGAAACCAGAGAAGAATGTAGATGTGCATGGATAAATAGTATACCAGAGAGGCAGTGAAATACTACAAAAGACAGGAATCACCTGATAAATATCCTGTTAATAAAGCGACCAATCCAGTACTTGTATATACTAAGTTGCATAGTGTTATTTATGGTTTGACCTCCTTTCCTACATCAAACAGTCTCCCTTGAAAATGCTTTTGAGATATAATCTCATTCCTTGAGATTAAATTTTAGATCCATTCTCTTTTCAATTTAATCGGATGTATATGTTTCTTCCTTAAATCTTTTTTCATTATGATATTTTAAACTAATATTGCTGTTTTGGACTTGCAGAGAAAAGAAAAAGAGAACAGAAAGAGAAGCAAACCAAAAATCTAGTGAGGCTGTTGCAAAAATCGAAAGCATCTACTTATAACATTTTTTCTGAAAAAAGCTTCGTCATTTGATTTGTTATGCTTTTATCCGTATAAAGGCTTTCGGTTCTATTTTCACTTTCTTCAAGTGTGATATTTTAGCTGCATGCATTGATAGCTTTCTTCAAATGCTTTCTTATAGAAAACAGATTAATCATTACTTCTATGTGTAAGAAGTAAAAAGCAAGTCTTTTGTATTTTGCTTTGAGAATGCAGCAATAGCATGTCTATGGCTATGTATTTTGTACTCCGGTTGGAATGAGGATGTAGTAATGGTAAGTCTTTTGTATTTTGTTTCGGATGACCTGGTAAAACGTTTTTTCTCATTCATTCTTTTAGTATTTAAGTCATACAAACTTATTTATGAGATTTAAGAAGTTTGTTTATTATTTAAAGTTGTGTTATAAGTTAGATTGTGAAGTATGTGGTTTAAGGGGTTAGGTTTTTTTTCATATGGAAATATGCACGGGAAACCCAGCAATACTTCCCCACATTAGTGGATGGTAGAGGTGGTAAACCGCCGGCCATCCTCACAGAAGGCCTAACCTCAAAGGACTCAAGGCTCGAACCCGTGACCTCTCTCCAAACCGAGAGAGTGTGCACACATCTTACCAATTGAGCTAACCCTTCGGGCTTTAAAGGGTCAGTTTAATTGGTCGTTATCAATGTTATTGGATTTGACTAGTTGTTTGTTAATAGGTGAATGTCATACATAACAATGAGGAAGCATCCATTTTTCTATAAAAAAATATATCCTAATATAATGGATTTGAAAAATGACAAACTGTCTGAATATATCCTAATATAATGGATTTGGAAAATGACAAACTGTCTGATTGATTTAATCTTTAATGAATATATCCTAATATAATGGATTTGGAAAATGACAAACTGTCTGATTGATTTAATCTTTAAAGTATTATTTCTTTGTGAAATATGACTATTAACATTATGATCATATTTTTATTAACATTATGATCATATTTTTATTTATTTTTATTGTATACAAAATTTTACACCTTTATGATATTCACAAAAGTTTTGAAAATTCTATTCTAATTTTTGAGTTTTACTTTTGACATTGGACCATTCCTTAAAGCTTAAAAAATAGCATTATGATCATTTTTTTTGTTTATTGTATACAAAATTTCACACCTTTATGATATTTACAGAAGTTTAGAAAATTCTATTGTAATTTTTGAGTTTTACTTTCGACATTGGAAAATTCCTTAAAACTTAAAAAATAAGTTTTGTAAAGGGATACATTTTCTATCTTCTAGTCTAATTTGGAAAATTAGCATTGTTAATTGATATGTTCCTTAATTAGAGATCATTAATATAAACTAAATTGGGAATAAAATAATTTGTGTCCTATTTTTCGTTCGATATAGCTTAAATCCAAATTAGTATTGTTAATTAACTTGTTCTTTAATTAGAGATCATTAATATAAACTAAATTGGGAATAAAATAATTTGTGTCGTATTTTTCTTTCAATATAGCTTAAATTGATATATATATATATATACTGACTTTTAAATTGCATAGTCATAATTATTGAACATAAGTAGGTTTTCAAGCATACGATAATGACTATGTTGAGTAGCAACAAAAGTTGTATGAGCTCTTAAGAAATTGTTGAAAGTGTATTTCACTTGAGATTACTTGTTTCAATTCAACATAGTAAAACATATTAATAAGAACCAATATGTTTGCATATGACTTGCACAAATGATAAATGTTGGTTTGCTCAATTAGTAAAAGTGACGTATGAATGTAGCCTTTATTCGGGTTCACATCTCACCAATGGCACAATGTGAAGTCATCGAGTAGACTTCAGCCTTGTGTCACATTATATATCTTATGGCATGATGTAATGTACCTCCAGGCCAAAATAATTGAAATAACATTATTTTATTCTTGATATTTTGTTGGTCATGGGGTAGTTATTTTTTTTTTCTTTTTGGAAAATATGTCTTATATTAACAAGTAGATATTTATAAGCTGAAAATAAAAGTACACGGCTATATATAGTGGTCATATATCGTCTTCCTCATTGCTATTAAAGTAGAAACAAAGTTGAAATAAGCTAAAGCACCTAGTTCTTGGACATCCTTAATCAAAAGATAACCCTTCCCTTTAAAAAAATTATGACTTACATAAATATGAGATAAACATATGAATTACATAGGTGGGATATAATGAAAGAACCACAACAACATTCACAAAAATATAGAGAATGTCTTGAAGTATTTATTCAATCCAAAGACTTATTTACATATATTCATGTTTTTAGCAAAATAAGGCACACAATATACATTAATATTGTCATGACATTTAATGAGGACTCAACTAAAATTGGGGTTTCTTTATTCACACTAGGGTTCAAACATGACTATTGGGACAAAACCATTTACCTAATTAATTACGACCTCTTAATTATGTTTTTATAATGATGACCTCATGACATAGCTTGCAACCCACCCATGAAATTATCAGGTATCTTAGAATGGTTATTCCATTGACCATATGCCATTAAAGGACAAAATACACTACAAGACAAACAAAATAGTGACCAAGTTATTGGATAACATGTTTCCATGTTCCCTTCCTATATACTTGAATGTCTAGTTGAAATAAAACATTGAAGTAACAAAAATTAAATTCTAATTTCAATGGAACTCATGACAATGTATATATGTGCCATGTTCTATATTTATAGAACATCTTTTCTAGAATTAAAAAAGAACATTCAATTTAATTAAGAATTTAATATTCAAATGTGTCGATGTGTATGTGTTCGTGAATATAACTACTACCTAGTTTATAGTATAGGGATTTGTAGGTGAAGAACCCATTGTCATGAGTTAAGACTGTGGGGTTTGCATTTCACTAAGGGTGTACATTTGCCACTAAGCATAGTCCTTGTTCACCAGTGTACATTTTCCACTAAGCATAGTCCTTTTTCACCGGTGTACATTTGCCACTAAGCATAGTCCTTGTCCACCATTTAAAGTATCCATGTTAGCACTTGCATATCTTGTTCTATTTTAAATAATGATAATAATGTCCCATCACCACCCAAGATGACATTAATCATCACATTTATGGGATTCCACATACTATAATGGTTGTCCATTAGCTTTGGTATTATACCACAACAAAATCTCTGAGAATTATGTTTGATATTTTGGGGGTGACATTCACCCATCATCAAGGAGAAAGTAAGAAATTGTTTCATTTTGGAAGTCTAAGTTTACAAGGGTTAATATAATTATTTTCCTTGGCATTCATTGCAAGAGACCACCTTCAAATTGGTTTAATGAAATCCTTATTATGTGATTTTGTTGAGAATGGTGTTGTCACTAGGAGCCAACATCAAATGTAAAAACACACACACACACATAATAGATCAACCACCATTATAGTTCAACAAGAAGAATTCAATGGGAATTACAATGAGTCGATTGATGCAAAGGGGGCTTAGGGAGCAGAGGCATATTCATGCAAAGATGGGATTAAATGTGGAATTGTGTTGTAGTGATTGAAGAAGTTTGAAATTGTAATTTTAGCGGATCCACTAACAATGTGAATGAGACCATTTGTGCATCTGATTAAGGAGCAATGGTCCAATTCAAGGTGCCTTGCTTAACGATGGAAATAACATCCACTTCAAGATTCCTTGCTTAATGATGGAAATAACATCCATGTTGGATGCTCTTCTTCATCTAAAATGTGTTTTAGAGTTTGTCAAAGTTGCATTTCCTACTAGCTTAGCATTGTCATTGTGAATTTTGTAAATGATGATGTGAGTGATATGCCCATATCAAACACATTTTCACTTACTTATTTGGCAATGGTACAAGGAATTCTTGTGTGGTTCTTTAAATCAATTCTTTTGAATGTGTAACTAGACTGGGTCATCGACTTGTGATTACGATGAACACATTGTACAACATGTTACCTATATTTGAGGGTCATTTCTCAAAAAAATTCATGGACTTCTTGAATTTTTGGTCTAGGTCAAAGTCTTCAATACATTATGTTATGACCCCAATGGGGGCATACATGTTATTATTTTAGTAATCAAAGACTGTGCAAAGAATAGAGGATGGAATTGTCTTTGAAAAGAATATTGATGATGTGTGTGCGCAATGAAGGGTTAACAGGTGTAATGAGTGGAATGTATATAGGAATAATCAACAGTGCAATATGGAACAAGGCATCACAAAACCATTATTCAACAAGATAATGTTAGAGAACAACAACTACAACAAATTGAAGGAGCCGTAACAACACATGGAATCAAATGAAAGAAAGTATACAACAACCAACTATCAAGTATTAAGACTAAAAATAATTGATCTTGGATGGATACAACATCATCAATGGTAACAAGAAAGGAGGGTTATGATGAAATCCATTTACTTCGTTTCATCGGAAGTAAAATTCTTGACTAATCTTTTGAAAGGATGGTACTATGTTATGACCCAAAGCAGGGCATATATTATGGTATTATCTCAATGGCTAGAGTAATAAAAAACCAAACACAAAAGATAAATGATGCCATTACCTTTTTAAAGAAGATTGACGATATGGGTGTGCATAATAAAGGGCTCACATGTGCATTGAGTGAATAGGTATATATGTTGGTCATGCAGTCATTGTGGATAGGAACATGTGATTTGAATAAATGAATGTTTGAGGTATTTGGAAGAGGTTCTACTATTATTTAAGGAGCTATTTTGTTACTCATCTCTCTTATCTTATTTGGAGTTGTGCTCCATGTCTACATTTGATGTACACGGTGTGTACTTTGGTATTTTACGCTATCTTAAGAATTGTTACATAACAAATTGTGAACATCCTTCATTGATGTCATGGTAACTATGGTAGTTGTTGTTAGATAAGCCACCTCAACCTCCATTGTAGGTTGGAAGTAGAGATAAACTTAAAAGGGGTTGCACATAGTATAGTTGCGTTGAGTTTTATTATGACCATCTTGAATGAATGCCAAGCTATCATATAATGTGCAAGTATTGTCATCTTGGAGAACTTGTCCACCATAAAAGAAGAAAAGATATCAAAATTATAGTTGGTGATTGATATGCATGTGAGAAGGCCCCTTAAACTCGAGGTTGTGGAATTAACAAAGGAGTGCATAATCCCTAAATGTGGCTTCTGGGTTTCGCAGTTATAAGCTACTTAAACACCAATATAACAATCCATATTTGTGTGAAAATTTAATTAATATATGTACATTTTTCATGACAGTAATAGTTTTGTAGATGGTAAAGTTTCGTGTAGACTTGGGTTCATGTACCCCCGAGATGAACTTTTTGTGTTTTTCACTATTTAAGAATCACAATTGTCGAGGGTGATGGATCAATTTGTTAGTCAAAAAGTAATTTGTGACTGGCATGCATGACTAAAGATTCTGGTATATGGGCACAAAGTGTGGATTATTTTATTGAATTGTGATTGATATTGTGTTATGACTAAAAGTATAAAAAAACATTAAAAAATGTGCTAATTAGATGATGGCTAAGGAGAATAGTTTTG
This sequence comes from Pseudotsuga menziesii, assembly GCA_001517045.1. NCBI lineage: Eukaryota > Viridiplantae > Streptophyta > Pinopsida > Pinales > Pinaceae > Pseudotsuga > Pseudotsuga menziesii. Next base: position 1,031,807 of record LPNX010093396.1, on the reverse strand, counting down.
GATTCCACTACATCTTGCTTATGCTTAATTACTGTGTGAAATTATTGCAAAAAATCAATCGACCCCATTTGGTGCATGCTCTACATCTTGCTTTGTGTTTGCACAAACTACAAAGGTTTATTATTAGAATGGTGTTCACATGGGAAAATGTGGCTTGTCAACTTAATAGGATCATTTGTTGAAAGGGCCCAATTAAACCTTCTTTTGTTGAAACAAGCCCTCTTATAATGATGGCCTTGCTATATAATGAAATGCATTTGACAATGCAAAATCAATAATGCAAAATGAGATAGAACTAACTAAACTTTAAGCTAGGAGCTATAAAGAACATGTTGACATGAAATGAGTATAAATACAAATAGTGAGGGGATTGTTCACCAATTACAATCTATGCAAGACAAAGGAATCCTTGAGCAATCAAGAATAGTCTAGAAGTCACCAAGACATCATTTGTTTCATATAAAATGCTAGCAATGGAAATATAAGTAAGAACATGTTAGGATTATTAATCCTCCCTTGTCCAAATTTGGTCATATGTCTAAATTGGGAGTCATGTCTAAATCGGGAGTCCATCAAGTCTATTTATAGTCATTAACACCATTGGGTCCACTTGACCTAATTGGGGCACATGTTTCAGTTACTAAAGTGCGGGGAACACTAATTGAGGCTCATTGCCACTTATTGCACTTGATTGCATAAGTTTAGGAGCCTCCTAGATCAATCCCTACAATTTAGGAAGCCACTGGGAGTGCTGAAACCAACCAAGGTCAGTTCACTTCAGTTAATGACTAGTCAAGCTAAGTTAGGAGTCAGTTACATTCAGTTCAAGTCCTCTACATTCAGTTAGTGCTAGGTTTACTTGACTGTACACATGTGGTGCGCATTTCTCACCTACCATAGTCAGTTAACCTTAGTCAACACTAAATGTAACACTTTAGTTGTGTTTTAGAGCTCCGATGAACTTCGGTTATGGTTTAGACAAGGTCAGTTAACCACTGAGTCCTCCGATAGTGATTTAGACAAGGTCTTGGTTACCTACAGTCAAGTAGAGTCTAATCAATTCGAACTTCCTCATGTGGATTCGAATTGCTTGTGGCTATTAAAGCCATTTTACTTCTTTGTAATTATCATCGGATTACTTTTTTGATTAATGAAAGCATTCACAGCTGCAAGCCTTTTGCACTGTTTCATTCTTCAATTGCTGAGTAAATTGTGAGATCCACTTTGTGAGTTGTGTATTTGTCTACAGATCTATATGCTCAAATTTACATGGTATCAGAGCCTTGATGGACAAGACTCCTCTCCTCCTCAGATCTCCAGCCAGATCATTTTTTTCCAGTACTGCACCAGAAGCGAAGAATTTACCACTTAATATCCCAAGTTAAGAAATTGTTGATCAAGCTTGCTTGATCAACTATGCTGGGTGTGAAGGAAATTCCAAAAGTGCAAACTGTCGACCTTACTTTGTATGTTTGATTGCGTGACAGGTTATCAGCTTCTCTTACAACATTCGCTACAAGCAGCCCTTTCTTCTCACTACATTCGCTACAGCAGCTCAGTTCTTCCTATTACATTCGAAATGGCTCATCAAATAGAGCTTCTCACTCCCTTCAACTATCACTAGTGGAAGGATGACATGATAGTATTGCTCCGCACCAAGCATCTCTTCAGACTCATAGAAGAAACAAAGGAAGAGCCAGAATCAGATAAAGACAAAGCTTAGTACATGAACAGGCTTGATGAAGCCCATGGACTCATGCTCTCCTCAGTCTCTAGAGATCTTCAATTTCACATCCAAGACTTGGACACTCCCAAGAAGGTTTGGGACAAGCTTTCCTTATTTGATAAGCATGATGAGATGAGGATCCATCAGCTAGAAAATGATCTGATTACTCTCAATCCATCTAATTTCGAATCTCTGAATGAATTCTTCTCAAAGTTCAAGAACCTGATATATCAGTTGAAGCAATGCAAAGTGAAGAAGGATGAAGATCATCTCATCATTGCCATTCTCACAAAGCTCAATCCAGACTACTCAGTCTTTGTATCCACCTTCCAAACAGTAAGGCTCACTACTCCAAATTGGAAGATGCCCACTCTTAATGCCTTCATCCAATCTCTTATTTCTGAGAATGATAAATTGATCCAAATGGGGATCATTCGATCTCCCAAAGATCTAGCTCTAGTTGCAAGAGGAGATAAGGTAGCGAATGACAAAGGGAAGCAAAGAGATGGGTCCCCTGTGAAGAAAGAGCAGTAAAAAGAACCTTCAGGTTCAAAGAGAAGCAAGAAGAATGACAAAGGCAAGGTCCTCTGCTCTTACTGTGGAAGGGGCTTCCATTCAGAAATTTCCTTTATGAGAGGACAACTTGATGAAATGACCCTTCTCTTGAAAAAGCACAACATTTCTGTACCTGCTAGCGCAAGGAAGGAAGACTCTAAAGAAGAAGAAGAAGAATACCAAAGGAAAGGACATGCACTGAAGGCTTGTTGCACATCAGTACCTGTCTTCCTCATTGATTCTGGAGCTTCCAACCATATGGCTGCATCCATAGAATCATTCTCTTCTTTTCAGTCCTTTGATGGTCCTAGTATTCAGATGGGCAATAACAGTGAAGTCAAAACAAAAGGGAAGGGCTCTATCCAACTTGAACATGGAAGGTTCAAAGATGTGCTATTTGTTCCCTCCCTAGCTTCAAACCTGTTATCTGTGTA